>JAJOOF010000272.1:0-68239 GCA_029582545.1 Solanum lignicaule
AGTCTCAGCATGTTATAAATTTGGTCATTGCATCAGTTAGCTCAGTATTCAGTATTTTCAGTATCTATATCATGTTCAGATTATTTCATTGCTTTATTGCTTTGTTCAGTTATATGTTATTTCAGCTTTATTCTATCCTGCATGCTCAGTACCTTTCAAGTACTGACGCATACGTGCGCTACATCTTCTCGTGATGTAGGTTCAGGTTCTCAGTATCCAAATCACGCTTAGATCGGTTCCTGATCTCCAGTTCAGCAGCATCAGTGGTGAGTCCTCATTCTTCGAGGACAATAGTCATGTCATCTTTCAGTTTTCAGTCTTTTAGTTTCAGTTTTGCTAGACCTAGTTGTGGCATGTCCCAACATTTCTAGTCAGTTTAGAGGCTTATTTCAGACATAGTTAGATTCAGCTTAGTATTGAGTTAATATTTTCCTTGTATTAAACTCATCAGATTTCTTATATTCAGTTATAGTATATGGGTATTCCCCATCTTTTCAGATTTATTTATAATTTAGCTTCCGCATCAGTTTATTATCTTTAGTATGTTCATGATCATGCCAGCAGGGTTAGCTTGGGATCACTTGTGGTCCTAGGTCCCGTGTCCGCGTCTCGGGGGTAGCTCGGGGCGTGACAACTGAGGGTGACCCGAGTGTTGATTTAGCGGGCTCTGGGAAATTGAACCCACCCGCTTTTTAATGAGCCTTCGGCGCTATGCGCCACAGGTTTGCTTCACCTAATCCATTATCTTTTACTGTTTTTGTATGCATTGGGGACAATCACATCTATTTTTGTTAGGGGTGGGGTAAATGGATTGTGAGTGATAGGGTGAAGTCTGAGTAACCCACTCATAATCCTATCTTGGGATTTTCTTTCCTGTGTTCTTTTCCCTCGAGAGCATGTTTAATTTTTGTTGAACCGTCATCTCTTAGGATCGTATGTGTAGAAGCATGAAAAAGAATGAAGCATGATTGCTTATGAAAAATGATACCCGTCCAAATTTTGTGATGTGTGCTAGAATATGTAGGCTAAGATAAGTTGAATGTGTTGGCTCTGAGTATGACATGATAATGAATCAACTTGATGGCATGACTTAAGCTAAAACTTGAACTGGGTAATCTGATATTCTGATAATGAAACTATGTTCCAAGAGTGTGTGAGAACAGTTGATTGTTCAAACAGTTTTGTGCCAATCTAGAACTTGCCAAAACTCACAATTTAAGACTAACTTGCAAAATTTTCAATTTAGCTCTTTCTAATTTGGTTCTTGCTAAAATTAGTTCTTTCGAAGACCAAGGTTTTACAATATATATCCCTTGAGAAAATTCATCCTCGAATGAGATTACTCTAAGTAGAACTAAGGGTGGCAACATCTAACACCTAGCTCAAACACCCATTATGCAATTTAACACAATATAGTATATCTATTTGAAGAGTGTTTTACAAAATGTCATTACCTTGGTATGGATTTTCTCCGGAAGGAATGAGATGTGGGTATCTCTTCTTCATATCCTCCTCAGCCTCCCAAGTAGCTTTCTGAACAAGTTGATTCCTCCATAAAACCTTAACTGATGTTACATCCTTGGTTCTCAACTTGCGAACTTGACGATCAAGTATTTCAATGGGTACCTCCTCATAAAATAGGTTGTCCTTAATACCAATATTTTAAGTTGGTATAATAAGTTAAGGATCACCCATACACTTCTTCAACATTGAAATGTAGAATACTGGATGGATTGCTGCTAACTCTGGCGGTAGCTCCAACTCATAGCCTATATTGTCGATCCTCTTGGAAATCCTGTAAGGACCAATATACTGGGTACTAAGCTTCCCCTTCTTGCCAAACCTCATAACACCCTTCATGGGTGAAACCTTCAAATAAACCCAATCGTCTACCTCAAACTCTAAGTCTCTTCTTCGAACATCAGTATAGGATTTGTGATGACTTTGTACTGTTCTCAACCTTTCTTGAATGATCTTCACTTTCTCCATATGTTGATGAACCAATTTTGGTCCTATCAACCCAGCTTCCCCATCCTCAAACCATCAAATACTAGATCTATATCTTCTCCAATATAGAGCCTCATAAAGAGCCATCTGGACTCTAGAGTGAATTTTTGTTGTCAGCAAACTCAATGAGAGGTAAGTGATCATCCCAATTACCCTTGAAATAGGTCACCCACGCCCTCAACATATCCTCTAAAGTTTGAATTGTGCAATATGCTTAACCATTAGTCTGAGGATGGAACGTAGTATTAAGGTTCACCTTCGAACCCAACCCTTTCTGGAAACACTTCCAGAATAGTGCGGTGAATTGCACACCTTTATCTGAAATGATGGACACCAGAACTCCATGAAGCCTGACTACCTCTTGAATATTTAATCTAGCATAATTTTCTTCTGAATAGGTAGTATTTACCGGCAAATAGTGGGCTGAATTAGTCATCTGAACTACAATCACCCAAATCTAATCATGCTACCCGTGAGACCATGGAAAACTAGTATTGATCATTTCCTACTTCCATTTGGGAAGATCTATGTTCTGATCCATACCACCGGGCCTCTAGTGCTCTACCTTGACTTATTGGCAATTCGGGAACTTAGCAACGAACTTTGCAATACACCTTTTCATAGTACTCCACCAATAGACTTCCCTCAAGTCACGATACATCTTATTGGAACCCAGTTGGATAGATTATCTAGGGCTATGATCTTCCTTCATGATCCTCTCTTGGATTTCATCTACCTTTGGTACACACAATCTACCTTGATACCTCAATACACCATCTCCCCCTTATTCAAAATCCATCACTTTCTGCTTATGAACATTTGCCTTCAATTCAAGAAAATTTGGGTCTTGGCCAGTATTGTTTCTCTTTCACTTCAGACACTAGTGATGATTATTCCCCATTCACCACCACTACTACGCCTTCATTGGAATCAAACAAACAGACTCCCAATAGGGAAAGTTTGTGCACATCTTTAGCTAAATCTTTCTTTCCTTCCTTAACATGGGAAGTACTTCCAATAGACAAGCTGCTAAAGGCATCAACAACAACATTAGCCTTACCAAGGTGATAGAGAATACTCATGTCATGATCCTTGAGTAACTTCAACAACATCCTCTGTCATAGATTAAGCTCTTTCTGACTGAATACATACTGAACACCCTTGTGATCGTTGAACACATCAACATAAACACCATAGAGATAGTGACACCATATTTTCAAGGCAAACACTACATCAGCCAACTCTAAATCACGGGTTGGGTAATTCATCTCGTGAATCTTAAGTTGTTTGGAGACATAAGCTATAACCTTCTCATTCTGCATCAATACACAACCCACTCCGACTCTGGACGTATCATAATCCTTAACAAAGCCTTGTGTATCTCCGATAAGGTCAACACTGGGCAGTAGTCAACCGCATTTTCAATTCCTGAAAGCTTTTCTCACAAGCCTTAGACCATTGAAACTTCGATGTCTTTAGAGTCAACTTTGTCAACGGGGATGAAATAGATGAGAACCCCTTGAAAAACCTTCTATAATAACCAACCGATCCTAAGAAACTCATAATATCAGTTGGAGATGTGGGTTTGGGCCAATTTTGCTCTGCCTTAATCTTCTGAGTGTCAACTCGAATCCCATCATGAGAAAAAATGTGTCCTAAGAGTGCTACTGACTCAAACCAAAACTCACATTGAGAAAATTTGGCATACAACTCTCTATCTCTGAGAGTTTGAAGAACTACTCTAAGATAACTAACATGATCCTCCTAATTCCTCGAATAAATCAAAATGTCATCAATGAAAATGATTACAAACATATCAAGATAGGGCTTAAACACTCTGCTCATAAGGTTATGAACATTGTAGGAGCATTAGTTAAACCAAAAGACATGACTAGAAACTCATAATGACCATAGTGGTCCTGAAAGCTGTCTTTGGAATATCATTCTCTCTTACTCTCAAATAATGATAGCCCGATCTGAGGTTGATCATATTAAAGCAAGTGACACACTGAAGTTGATAAACAAGATCATCAATCCTCAGAAGGGAATACGTATTCTTTAAGGCAACCTTGTTCAATTGGCGGTAATCAATTCACACCCTAAGTTAACCATGCTTCCTCCTCACAAATAAGACTGGAGTTCCCCAAGGAGAAACACTTGGTTGAATGAAACCTTTATCAGAAAGATCTTTCAACTTTTCTTTTAACTCTTTTAGGGCAGCGGGAGCCATTATATACGACGAAAGAGAGATAGGTCGAGTATAATAAAGGACATCTAAATCGAAGTCTATTTCTCTCTCAGGGAGGACTTCGGGAAGATCATCTGGAAAGACCTCTGGAAACTAACTCACAAGTGGAACTGACTGAATAGGTGGTGTCTCAACACTAGAGTCATTAACTCGGACTAAGTGATAGATGCACCCCTTAGAAACTAAATTTCTTGCCTTAAGGTATGAAATAAAATGACCCTTAGGCACTGCTGAACTACTCCTTTACTAAAAAACTGACTCATTAGGAAACTAGAACTTCACTACTCGAGTTCTACAATTAACTGAGGCATAACAAACATGAAGTCAGTATATACCTAGAATAACATCAAAGTCCACCATATCTAACTCTACTAAGTCAGCCATGGTGTCCTTTTGATTAACAGAAATGGTACAATCATTATAAACTCTCTCAGCTAAAATAGACTCACCAACAGGTGTGGAAACACTGAAGGGCTCAAGAAGTTTCACAAGAAGAATAATAAAATTCATAGCAATGTATGGAGTCACAAAAGATAGACTCAAACCTAGATACAGAAATGCATATACATCAAAGGTAAAGACTTTGATCATACTAGTGACAACATCAGGTGAATTATCTTTCTCTTGGAGGCTGGTGATAGCATACAGACGATTTGCTCCTTCACATGTCCCTAAAGCAGCTCCTCTAGGTACAACTCTATCTGGCAGAGCCATTGAAGAAGATTAAGCTATATTGCCCCAAATACCACTACATTGCATCTTCTTAAGGAACTCTCTCATGAAATGACCATTCTGACCACACTTGAAGAAACCAGTGAAGCCATCACAACACCCTCTTGGGTGGTTCCTAGTACATCTAGCACATGGAGGAGTCCAATTGCCATACTACCTTGAGATTGTGCAAGTTTAGCTCTGAAGTGTTAAGAATTTTGATTATTGAACTCACCTCTATTCTTTGGTGCAGGTGACTAGCAGAAGATGGAGCATGTCCATTTGGCTTTTGCTAAAAAGATGAACGGTTTGCATTGCTATTCTACTGCACGGACTCATTTCCTATTGTCTTAGCCTTCTTGTTCTGGAACTCTGCTCTATCTATTAGCTTATCCTCTTCAACCTGTTGCACTTAGATCATAAGTCTTTCTATGTGCATGTCTCCTATCAGTATATCTGCCTTTCCCTCCTTACTTGACAAGAGAGACAACCCAGATACAAATAGACTCATCATGCTCCTCATGTCAACAACCATCTCTGGAACAATGCAGGACAGTTGAGTGAAGTTGAGGCTATACTCATGCACAATCATGGATTCCTACTTAAGAGTGAGGAATTCTCTTACCTTTGCATCTCTCAGCTCAGTATATCTGCCTTTCCCTCCTTACTTGACAAGAGAGACAACCCAGATACAAATAGACTCATCATGCTCCTCATGTCAACAACCATCTCTGGAGCATATCAGGACAGTTGAGTGAACTTGAGGCTATACTCATGCACAATCATGGATTCCTACTTAAGAGTGAGGAATTCTCTTACCTTTGCATCTCTCAGCTCATGGGGAAAGAAACGCCCCATGAAGGCACCTTAGAACACAACCCAGCTCACAATTGTGCCCCTTGAGCTCTACCTTTCTTCCACTGGTCGTACCAGAATCTAACAACACTCTTGAGCTGGTATGAAGCTAGTTCCACATGCTCAACATCTGCAAAACGCATCACCTCAAACAGTTTCTGCAACTCCTCCATAAAGTTCTCTGGATCCTCAATGACACTTGAACTGGTGAAGTCTTGAGGATTCATATTCAAGAACTCACAGATTATGGATTTATCAGCCAAATCCTATCGAACCCCTCTTTGTTGCCCAGCTTGGTTGGTCACAACTTTACTCAACATCAGGATAGCATCCCGGAACTCAGCATTAGTGACCTCTTTTTGGGGATGCACTTCTGGTGCATTGGGAACCCCTTGATCCTGGGGATAAACATTCCTCCTAGCAGGATGACCTCGAAAAGCTCTTCGTGGAGGCATGATCTGAAAGAGACGTGCAAGCATGAATTTGAAAGTAACTTTATAGAGTTGAACTCTATCACACGAAAAGAGTTTGAAAGAAGTAAGATAGTTCCTAAATGTCGTAGCCACCTAATTATAGATGTGGGGCACTTCACACCGATAACCAGGACTCTACAGACACGTCTTCATAGACACCCTAGGAATCTTGAACTCTGTTCTCTGATAGCAAGTTTGTCATGCCCCGGACATGGCTGGCACACGAGAACCATTGCTGGCTCCAAGCGAACCCTAGGCCTGGCTAAATACTTAGCGGAAGACTTTCTCAAAAATATATGAACTCAATTGCAAATATTAAACTCAACTATCTCAAATAAATAACTTAGAATATATAAGAATATTCAACTAGCCAGAAATAGGCAACTCGAGTCTTTTAAACATTAAACAAAGAAGTGGAAAAGACTCCTCAAAACACTACTATCTATGAAGCCTCTAATGAAATTGATGGAAGCCGGAACAATACCCATGACATCCTAACAAAACTAGAAAGTAAATGGGAATCCTCCAGAAGCAAGGAGGCTCACCCAAAGATGTGTTATCAATTGTGCGCCTATTGATGACCCCGACCTCCTATATCTGCATCATAAAAGATGCAGGCTAAATTGTCATTACATAGAATGTATGAGCATGCAAGGGGAACTCTAAAGCACAGACATAAGCTTGAACTATTGAAAAACAAGAACATATTCACCTCGTCTATACTCAAGAATACTTAAGAATTCTCAAAGATACTCAAACTCAGAAATAGTCAACTCAGTTCAATATAAAAAGCAATAGTAAAGATGCATTATAAAGAAAGCTTTTAAAACAGTATATAATAACTAAATGTGTTTAAAAATACAATGATAACTAATTTAATATTATTTGGGAGATTCTCTAACCAACAACCATTACTATGAGCTCTGTGATGATACATCGTCTCGCCCACACTGCCAAAACTATATCATACCTTGCCGGAGTATAAGAAATCCTCAACTAAGTGGATCCACTAATCTATACTTAAAAATCAGTAAGGAATCATTTAAAAAGTATTATCCTTTCTACCTACATTGGGATACATGCTTTTTGAGGACTTTGAGTTGTCTGAACTCATCCCATTTCGGTGTTCAATACCACTCCCAATAATATAAATCATGCTCATATGTTTAAAAACATTTCCTCATCCTCAAAATATGAGATTATTACTCAAAAGGTTCTCTTAAGGGAGATAGTGCTCAAAAATTCCTGATAACTCATTTGGAAATCAAATTTTCCTCTCATTTTAAATGTAAAACATTTACTCTTGGAAAAACATAGTTCCCATATATTCATTTTGAAAAATAATGAAACTCAACTCTCCTCATCCTCACACTCAAGTACTGAAGTCTGACAACAAGTTTTAAAAAGTTTGTAAAAGACTTCTCAAAATGACTTGAAACAACTCCCTTGAAATTTACTCTTAACTCTATCTTGAATTTGAAATATAAATTCAAAAATTATGCTTCGGATTGTAGGACCACTCAATGATTTAGGAAGCTAGGTTAATATAGTTTATCATAAGAACGAGCGAAGACCCAAATTTAAAAACATTGGCACGACACGGAGATGAAATTAAATTTTTGGTTATAGGCAGAGGAATCCGTATCCTCTCCCAAATTTAGAGAGGGGGTATAATTATTTGGGGATTAAAATACTAAGCGCCTCCGGTACGCGGACTTGGGCGCAATTAATTGCCCGATCCTTTCTTCTCCTACCCAATCTCGATTCAATGCATACCCAGTGCAAATATAAGGCCAAAATACACGAATTCTCATAACCCAAAACATTTTCAGCGAAACCCACACAAAGAACTAATCAAACAACTCAACTATTTTGCAAAACTCTCACCTCTAGGACTTCAAGACATCAATTTATCAATTTAACTCAAGATCTTCTCAAGAACTCAAAAATCAACTTCAAGAAAAAATTCATGGGTAAAAGATTACATGATTGGCATGAGGTCAAACAAACCCAACACTATAGGAGCTTACATACCTCAAAGGAATGGAATCCTTGACGAAAATCCCCAAATTTTGAAGAACGCTTAAACTGTCTCCCTTTTTGTCCTCTTGAACTTCTCTCTAAAAACCTAAGTGTATTTAGAATTGTGAAAACTGATCTCAATCAATTTAGACCCCTATTTTGGTGAAAAAAATGCTTAAAGTTGATGGGGTAAGGAAAAGACCAAAATACCCCTCCTTAATTCAGATGAACCTTCCTTAATTAGACAAGCTGAACTCAAATGGGCATATCTCTCTCATTCAAACTTGGAATTTAGCAAACTCAGTGGCGTTGGAAAGAGGACTCAAAGACCTTTCATTTGATACCTTATGAGCCACGTAACTCATCCTGTACTGATAGTTATGGTCGTTTGAAGTTGACCCAAAACTCACAATTTAAGACTAACTTGCAAAATTTTCAATTTAGCTCTTTCCAATATGGTTCTTGCTAAAATTAGTTATTTCTGATACCGAGGTGTTACAACTCGATATACAAAAGGTGATTGGTTAGGATAACCCTCACATATTTGTTTTATATATGAATATTGTGTTTTAGTAGAAGATAATTTGGTATCATGAAAGAGTAAGAAACAGAGTGTGGTTGCTCGATTTAGTGCAGAAGTAGAATATCGAGCAATGGCTATAGCAACTTGTGAGCTAGCTTGGTCAAATAGTTGTTGAGAAAAGTAAAACTTTGAGAAATCTGTACGATTGAAATGTATGTGATAATCAAGTGATCCTTCATATTGCATCAAATACATTGTTTCATGAGAGGATTAAGCACATAGAGATTGATTATCCCTTTGTGAAAGAAAAGATACTCTCATGAGATATTGTTACAAAGTTTTTGAAGTTTAGTGATCAACTTACATATATCTTCACCAACTTCCTCACTAGTTCACGTATCAATTACATTTGTAATAAGCTTGCTACATAAGACTTGTATACACATGTTTTTGTGGGGGGCGGGGGGTAGAATAGGAATATAAACATGAATATATATATATATATATAAAATTCAACTAGAAACAAGAATAACGTATAGAATCCTACTTGAAAAATGATTATATAATGTCTATAAACACGGTCTCAATGTAATAATGTAGATACACAGCTAAATAATTGTCTTCTCCTATATTTTTTTCGAATTTGAATATGACTTGTGCTTCTTAATATCTCATTTTTAGCATGTTATAAACATGTGCTCTAAACTTTTTTTTAGGAGTTTGTCTTTTTCCCATGTTTCCATTCTACATTTATGTTTTATCTATTTAAGTTTTTAGATATGTGTTCTCTAAACTAACTCTTTTTATCCGACCCATTCATTTGCGGATACTATTAGTGTGTTTAGTTTTTTTAACCTCCTTGATGGAAAATTTGCCTCCACCACTGAAACCAGCCAAATAGGTGAGCACATCAACAAATACCAAAACCAAAGAATATAGAATGTTGAAAAATAATAGAAAAAAAAAGAACCAAGAACTTACTGAAGTAGCATGAATGGAGACGGGGAGAGAAAATTGACGTCGTCTCATCAATGAACACGCCACAGGCAAAGGACCATCTTTTAGGATTTAGGAGCAACCAGTCCACTCGAAGGAAGGACCACCATATAGTAGTAATATCGCGTTGCAGCCTTGAAGACTTGAAGTGAAAGAGGAGGTCAATGGTTAAGAGATTGAGGTGGAGAAAATAATATATAACTAAAAAGATCCCTAGAAGAAACAATTTTTCTTCTTTTTTTAACTTTATAATTAAGGTTTTAAAAAATAAATCCCAATGAGCTAGGCCTTAGGAATATAATTAGGGCATTCAATATTAGATATATTGATGAGTACACGAATTGGACTCATTTAAGGCCATATTTTGATAGAATTAGTGTCCTCAAATGCATATTTGGTCTTAATATCTGATGAAAATCCTTAAATTTAAGGTATTTGGAGTTTGAGGCAAAACATGGACACTACTTGGCAAGAAGGAACAAGGTTGTTCAAAGAACGAAGAAATGAAAGCCTGAAGATCGCCGAGACTAGTTGGTGAGTCACCGATTGGCCTAGAGATCGCCTTTTGTTCCAGTGTGCTGAGCCTTGAAGGGAAAGATCAAGTTGGGGATGAAATGGAGCAGTCGGCGTGTCACCGAGTAGTTCCACGAAGAAGTACCATATTGCCCAACGACTCAAAGAGCGAAGAAGCTGAAGGCTAAAGCAAGAAGGCGATGCAATCGTCCAAAAGGCGGATCGTCGAGTGTATCGGCGATCCCGACTAACTGTGTCGAGTGATCCGCTATAGCACAAATTTTCAAACACTATATATACTTGTTTAAATTGTTAATTTAGTATCAAGTCATAGACAATTTTTATTCAGACTTAGAATACTTTCGTTTTCAAGTTTTAGAGGGTTTTGGAGGCTTTGTTCTAAGACTTTGAAGATTTAAAGGGTTTCAACTCCAAGAAATTGGACGTGGGTCTCAAGATTCTTCACTCTTGACGTGTTTTAAGACTTAATTCTTCACACCAGTTAATGGAAAGTGATATTGGTATAAGTTTTTATCTCTTTTACATGTCTATCTAAAAGCCCAATTCTTGGGGTGTGATTTTGTCAATATGGGTTAGATTATTTGTTGGGTCTTGCTTGTTGATGGTTTATGTGTTGTTTAAATGTGATTTCGTTAAGTAGTTGTGTATGAACTTAATGGAATTGTAGTTGTAAATACGGTTTCATCTTAGTGCTTTTGGATTGCTCGAGAGAGAAGTCGTAAAACTAAGACTATATATTGATAGCCGGTGGTATTGGGTCGACATGGGTTCAGCTCGAGGGAGTGTATCCTAGTCCTTCTCCCACACATTCAGCTCGAGAGAGTGAATGGGCTAAGACGGAGTCTATGCTTAATGCGGCAACTCGGTGTTCGAGAGAAATCGAGTTGATTTGGGGTAAGTTGCCCGAGAGAGAATTTACCCCATTACAGTCTAGCCTAGTCACAAATACTCAACAATTTACTATCAAAGGCATGTACCCGATAATTTAGTCTATCCCGTATTCTTATCACATCCCAATAATCCCATCTCTCTATCTCATTTTCTTAAATTTTTTCTGTTTTTGTTATTAGCATAATGCAACCCCCCATTGATAATTGACGCTTTCGTCACCCCTTTTCGATTCGGTATGTTTATATTCGATAATGTCTATAGCTATTACTAATTAGAACTTAATTTTATTTTTCTATTAATTCTCAAAACCACTCCCTATGGGAACAATCCCAAACCTTGGTTGGATTATATCACTACACGCGATCGTATGTCACTTGAACCAAAATAGTGTCAGTTGATTACGTTTGAAACATCAAAGTGGCGCTGCTGCCGGGGAGTGGTGTTAGTTGAGAATTCTTAGATTAGTAGAATTTTTTTTTTGTTGGTTGTAGTTTTACTAACCTAATTTTTTGTTTTGTTTTCTTGATTTAGCTCTGAAACAGGGGAGGTGAATATGTCAAGCAGTACTCGCGGGAAAATGGAGTTTCCTCCATTAGAAGTGATGATGTTCCGAGATAAGATCCTAACTTTTAGGCAATTGGAAGGCGAGCAACTTCATGAGGCATGGCGAATGTTCAAAGCACTTCTGGGTCAATGCCCTACTCAGGGAATCCCCGACATAGCCATTCTGAAATCTTTCTACCAAAGTCTTAGTCTAGGAAACAGAATGATGGTTGATCAAATTGTCTCGGGTAGTCTAGTATGACAACCCTATTTGATAGCAGCCAAATTGCTTGACACCTTAATTGAGCGTAATCAAGCAATAAAAAAGAGAGGCTTCAGCTTAGTGGTCCTGCTAACCCAGTTAGATGAGCTGAAAAAGAAAATTGCGGATCTTAAAGTCCAGTACAACAAGAAGGGGCGCTACGTTCCTCCTCATGAACGAAGGAAACTTAAGAACAAGGAGGATGGACAAATCAAAGCAATGCTCACACTTCTACTCCAGAAAGCCAATGAGCAGCATAGGGTGCAGGAGGAGCTCAGGGAGAATGTATCGTTGTTGACCCAGATGACAACCTCTCATGCTATGCTCATTCAACTACTAGGGTCCCAAATGGGCCAACTTGCGTCGTGCCACGACGTTAACTAAGGCGCTTTTTGGGAGGCAACCAAAAACCCCTTATTTCTTTTTATTTGTTATTTTTGAAGTAATGGTGTTTAGATTTTGTAGGTTTTAGCGTGAAAAGTGTGTGAAAAGTGCAAGTTGGAGGACATAGGTCCAGTCGGCAAATCACCGAGGAGTTGTCTAGGCTAACCTAGATCGCCGTTAGACTCAAGAAAATCTTACATCAGAGTCTGTAACAATCGGTGAGCACCAACAGCAACATGGTGAGTCACCGACTAGGTCGGCGACCCCGATGAAGACCGTTGTTTGGATCCTCACTTTGGCTGAAGGTCCTGTAAAACTCGGTGAGGTAAATAACCACTCGGCGGATCGCCGAATAGCCAGAAGAATTCGACTAATGTCGTCGAATGGGTGAGATCTGGATAGTTTTTATAAACCACGGGTTTAAACTCTCAACCTTTTTCATTTTCCTTCACTCTCGATCTTCGCAAAATCGCATCTACTTAGTATTTTCAAAATTTTCGCATCTTGTAAGTATTTTAGTTGATTAATTGGTGCTTGAATATGGATTAATCTGCCACCTAGCATCACAGTCTTGACCTAATCTGCCGAAAAGGTTGGTTTTCCAAACCCTGCATTTACTTTTGGTATTTATACTCTTATGTAAGTATTTTATCCTAAGTCGTGTGTTGTGCCTCTATGATAAGTTTAGACAGTTCAAATGTCTGTTTTGATTCAAGAATCCAACCTATTTTGTTTTGAATTTTGAAATCCCATTCTTTTGAGTTAAAATGAATGAAATTTTTTGGGGTGCGCTTGCATACTATTTTATTTAGCAAAAATTGGGAGAAGTCTAAGCTTAATTGATCTAGTGCATACTCTGATATTGTTTTTGGTGGTTGCGGGGTTGAATTAAAGAAGTTGGGTTGATAACAGGCACGTTGAGCCATTTGGTATGCTGGGTCGAGCTCACCGAACCACTCGACGGTTCACCTAAAGCCCCTATCTCACCTTTAATTTCATGCTTTATTTGTTGTTGGGTTACGTAACTTTCGGTGAGAAACCTGAGGTCGCCGATAGCGTTCACCGACTCACCGAGAGTATTCTTGATCGCTTTTTGTCTACACCCCTGAACCCTTGTTGCACTGGAACTTTTGGCGGGCTGGCCCTGATTCCCCGAAAGCTATTGGCGAATCGTCGAAAGTGACCTCCATCGCCATCTTGCTGAGAATTTTAAGCAAATCTTTCAGGCGAACCTGATGTATCCCGCTAAAGAGATTGGGTGACTCACCGACTTGATCGGTTAGTCTGTTTGCAGTAATCTTTCTGTGCTTTGATATGAATATTTACTAAATTTTTCTAATGTAATGCAGACATGGCTAGACCCAAAGTCGCAGGTAGAAACATGCCACCCCGAAATAAGTACAAATGGATTAAAATCAACAAAGGTGCAGTTGTATCAAAAGGCAAGGCTACAAAACTTTCCACAACTGATCGAAAAGGAAAAGGAAAAGGCAAGGCACCGATATCACCAGAGGTCAGCTCTGACAGCGAGGGAATTTATGACACTTATCTCACTACTTCTGAGAGTGAAAGTGAACAACAAGAAAGCCAAAGCGCACCCTATGATGATGATGAGCTGATAATGGCACATAGAGCTGAATTGCGTCTAAGAAATTAAATGATCTATCTAGGATCCGAAAGCCTCCGCTGACCACTCCTACCCCCCAGTCCCAGAACACGCAAAGGCGCTTGCACTGCTAATACATGGTCCTCCTCCCAAGTCAATGAACAGATTAAAGATGGAGGGATTAAGGACAATCCTTGAGGAAAAGCGTCTCTCCATGGATGGAGTGATTGGTAGGTACCCCAAGATTATGAGATGTCTGAAATCTCATAACTTCCAGATTATCAAAAAACCCCGTGGCCCGTATATTCCAAGTTGGGTCAGAGAGTTTTACAGTGCGTACAATGCATTGATACCACATGGGAAGAAACCGACAGCTAAATTCAAACTGTTTGACTACGTAGTTGTCAGAGGAAAGAAAGTGCAATGTGACCCTCCTGCTATAAATATTATTCTGGGGTGCACCGCGACACTTGAGGAAAACAGTCAAATTATGATTAGAAAAATGTCACTGGAAGATATGAAAAATTGGTTGGCCCCATTAATATCAGACGGCACACTTAAGTGGCTTGAAACTGGGGCAGTTATCGAGAAGAAGGACCTTAATGTGGCAGCAAGGTATTGGTTTGGCTTCATCAGCAGCATGATCATGCCTTCACAGAACGAATCTATCCTTCGCCATGCAAAAGCAGCCTGCCTTGGTTGCCTCATTAAGGGAACAATGCTAAACTTGGGATGGATCATTGCTTTAGAGATGCTTATGCGTGCAAGGCAGGGCCAGACCTCGCTTCCCTTCCCGGTATTGATCACCGACTTGTGCAGACGTGCTCGGGTATCTAAAGATGACAAGAATGATGTGGATGTGATTCCCACCTCCTCTATTGATATCCGGAGGATTGAAGCTGAGTATCTTAAGGATCAGGCGGAGAACAAGAAAAATGAGGCTCAGGTGGACCTTCCCTCATCTATGGACACAGACTCCATGCATGCATAGGCATCTTTGCCGACTCCGGCCCCTGGGCCTTCAGGTACAACTACTTCTACTGCCTTTGACACTCCAGGCTCTTCTGTTGCTGCACTGCCTCCCAGACCCACTGTTGTTGTCTCCTGTACTCCGATCACCCAGGCATCATTACTTCGGATGGGACAACTTGCCTATTCTACTAATCATCGAGCAACCAGACTTGAGACCTCCATTCCTAGTATGATTCAGAATGCCCTGACTGATGTTGTGGGACCGATGAAAGCTACCATCGATGCCCTTGAGGCTAGAATAGCGGTGTGTGAGCATGACCAAGGGGCCACAGATGAGGTGACATCATTAAAGGCCATCATTACTGCTCTGAAGACTGATGTGGATCAGTTAAAGGACACTGATATGTCCATGGTCTTCGAAACGGTGGAGATCCCAGATGTGCCAGAAATGTCTCCGGCCACCACCAGAAATGAGGATAGAGTTGAGCAGATAGTCGAGCCTGAGTCGGAGGCAGAGACAGATGAGGAAATGCTCGAGGAAACTGTGGATGCTGCAGACAAGAACCTGACAGAGAATGAAGCAATTATGATAGATGCGGTTGTACAGGCTTCCATGGCAAACACTCATTTTGTTGTCTCTAGTAGAGCTGGTCCTTCCGGTGTGACCTAGAGTACTGAGGCCCGAGGCCAAACTGAGACCCCAGGCACTGATACATAGACAGATGGAGTGACTGCTTAGTCAGGATCCCCTCTTTACCTCCCTCTCTATCTTTCTTTATTTTTAAATTTTGGATAATCTTATTTGCATTTTAGGACAAATGTTTTTATTTGTGGTGGGTGAGACCCACCTTGTGTTCTTTTATGACTGATGTTTTGATTGAAGTAGTTGGGTTATGAGCTTGAAATTGTATTTAATACTACTTTTGATTGAATGTTTGAGCTTGTAGCTTCGTGTTTTTAAATTGTAAATGATTTGACCGTTCCGAAAAAAATTATATTTTTGCCACCTCATGTATGTACTTGAATGCGGTTGTTCCTTGGCAAATTTGAGTCTCGATTTCGATCAATACCGATTACTTGAATAGTCCTTATAATTGAACGAACATGAATGTACGGCTACGATGAGACCAAATGAAGTTTCATAGACAATATGTGAACTCTTTGCATCTCGTTGTGATTAGCCATGTATCAAATTGATTCTCTTGCGATGAACGTTGCACACTAGCGAAAGTGTGGAGTCTTGTTTGACTTTGGTGTCGATGACTTGTGTGATGAGCTTACTGTGAACCATGCATGATAACACCTAGAATTTTCCCCGTTGGTCTGGTCAACTAAGTAAAGCTACCTCTTGATATGATTTTAGGCAACTTTGAAGAGTGTGAGACAATTTGACATATACCTCTTTTGTGGCTTACCTCGTGAGTGTGTGAACCTCTTTTGAACACCCCTTGAGCCTTACCTTTCTTTGGATGACACTTGATGAAAACAAGACCTTTCTTGATCCATTACCCATAAATCCTCTTGATTTGTGGTTGATTGAATAGCCAACTTAGGCCAAAAGCCTAAGTTAGGGGTATGGTGAAAAGATAAGGGCAAGTCAAGAAGTGCATAGAAAGTCTCCATTAACCCATGGTGTTGAAAAAAAAATGGAACCCCTCCATACAAAAAAAAAGAGAAGAGAAAAAGAGAAGAAAAGAATGAAAAAGAAAAGTTGTGGAAATAAGTACAAAATAAATGGGGTTCCCGAACAATCCATGGAAAGTAAATAATAGGAAGACTTATTAGCACTAAAGAAAATGATGAAGGAAGCTGAAAAGAAGTGTTGTGAGCACCACATTTCATGAGGATGAAAGTCAATGAACCTAAATGACCATACCTTTGCATTCAACCCCATTACAAGCCTTGAAAATACCTTCTTGATCTTGAGTGAGCTGAAACAAATGTTGATTGGAAAATACGGGCAAACCTATGGGTGAAAGCATGCATTGTGTTCTTCTTTGAGAGACTGAGCGTTGCAGTTGATTCTGGAACTTTAAATGATTAAACCTTTGTGTGTGAATATGGAATCATCCTTTGTGTGAGGGCATTCAAATACTTTTGTTGAGCTTGAACTTACATTTGAAGCAAGTATTGCGAGCTTGAGAATCTTTGGTAATGGTGTGGCACAACTTGAATCTTTGGGTACACAGTTGATCCTTGCATGAATAGATTGAGTCTTGTTGTGTACATTCATGATCGAGTCTTGTGTAGCACTACTTGAGACATCCTTTTTGAACTGCTGCACTTGCGTTTTACTTGAGGACAAGCAAAAGTTTAAATTGGGGGTGTTGATGAGTCCACAAATTGGACTCATTTAGGGCCATATTTTGATAGAATTAGTGTCCTCAAATGCATATTTTGTCTCAATATCTGATGAAAATCCTTAAGCTTCAAGTATTTGGAGTTTGAGGCAAAGTATGGACACTACTTGGCAAGAAGGAACAAGGCTGCTAAAACAACGAAATAATGAAGGCCTAAAGATCGCTGAGACCAGTTGGCGAGTCGCCGTTCGGCCTAGAGATCGCCTTTTATTCTAGTGTCTTGACCCTTGATGGGAAAGATCAAGTAGGCAATGAAATGGAGTAGTCGGTGTGTCGCCGAGTAGTTCCGTGAAGCAGTACCATATCGCCCAACGACTCAAAGCGAGAAGAGGCTGAAGGCTAAACCAAGAAGGCAATGAAATCGTTCAAAAGGTGGATCACCGAGTGTATCGACGATCCCGACTATCTGCGTCGAGTGATCTGCTACGGTACAAATTTTCAAACACTATAAATACTTGTTTAAATTGTTAACTTAGTATCAAGTCATAGACAATTTTTATTCAGAATTATAATATTTTGATTTTCAAGTTTTAGAGGGTTTTGGAGACTTTGTTCCAAGACCTTGAAGATTCAAAGGGTTTGAACTCCAAGAAATTGGACGTGGGTCTCGAAGATTCTTCACTCTTGACGTGTTTTAAGACTTAAATCGTTATACCCAGTTGACGGAAACTGATATTGGTATAAATTTTTATCTCTTTTACATGTCTAGCTAAAAGCCCAATTCTTGGGGTGTGATTTTGTGAATATGGGTTAGATTATCTATTCAGTCTTGCTTATTGATGGTTTCTTTGTTGCTTAAATGTTATTTCGTTTAGTAGTTGTGTATGAACTTAATGGAATTGTAGTTGCAAATACGATTTCATCTTAGTGTTTTTGGCTTGCTCGAAAGAGAGGTCGTAAAACTAAGACTACTAAATTGATAGCCGGTGGTATTGGGTCGACATGGGTTCGGCTCGAGAGAATGAATCATAGTCCTTCTCCCACACATTCATCTTGAAAGAGTGAATGGGCTAAGGCGGAGGCTGTGATTAATGCGGCAACTCGGTATTTGAGAGAAACCGAGTTGATTCGGGGTAAGTTGCTCGAGAGAGAATTTACCCCCACAATAGTCTAGCCTAGTCACAAATACTCAACAATTTACTATCAAAGGCATGTACCCGATAATTTAGTCTATCCCATATTCCTATCACATCCCAAGAATCCCGTCTCTCTATGTCGTTTTCTTATATTTTTTCTATTTTTGTTATTAGCATAATACAAAACCCCATTGATAATTGACGCTTGTGTCACCCCTTTTAGATTTAGTATGTTTATATTCGATAATGTCAATAGTTATAACTAATTAGAACTTAATTTTATTTTTCTATTAATTCTCAAAACCACTCCCTGTGGGAACAATCCCAACCCTTGGTTGGGTTATATCATTTCACGCGATTGTATGACACTTGAACCGAAATTGTTTCAGTTGATTACGTCTGAAAAATCATATATACACATAAACCACAATTTTTATCTTATATTATACAATGTAATTTTTCGACGAACTGTGTTCGGATGATCCCCCTGAACTCCATGTATATCCGCCCCTGAGGTGGAACAAATTCCAAATAAAAGGGAGAAAATTGAATTTATCAACTCTTCAAAACTCAAGCAAAATCATACATGTCGAGATCCAACAATTACACATCGCACTTGGATTACGAGATAAATATTATTACAAGGTAGTCATTTAATTTTAAAAATACTAGATAAACAACAATAATATCTACCATTGTGATAGGAATCGGGATACCATAATAAACAAGAAAATATTGCGGAAGCGAAAATACAAAGATGAAAGACGAAAATTGAAATATATGTGAAATTCAAGAATAAAAACCCCAAATTTCAAGATAAAGTGCTAAGAACCCTAATTGATCTTAGTATTCAAAATTAGCAGATTAAAACTAATTAATTATGATTCTGATAGAGTCAATGCAAGAACTTAGATAAAAAGTGATCTAGACCCCTATTTCAAAGAAATTAGAGACAACAATTAGTATATGACTAATCACCTTCTTTATTTATGAATAGAAACCAAAGATATCAAATTAAGAATTAATCTTACTTCTTCAGGAATTGTTCTTATAAGGTTGTAAGATAAATTCATAGTCACCACACACAAAGGTGTAAAAAAGAGAAACCTATCACATAATATTAATCATCTCTGTCCAATAAAAATAATAAAATCTACCCCTGCATGTATATAGATATATATATATATATATATATATATATATGGAAAACTGATACGACTACTCGTTTATCTTATTTTCTTTTTTAATAGGATAAAACATATAAGTAGTAGTCATCTATAATAGTTATAGGCCGCAATTATTAGGCAGTTATCTACAACAGTAGCTATTTATGTGGTAGGAATTATCTTTATGTTTAGTATAAATAAACGTATCTAGCAGAGATTTTGTAAGAAGAAGAAAAGTATTATATTTGTCTTTATATTGGGAGATTTGTCCACTCCATACAGACTTACTTATTGGTTAATGTAGTGTTTTAAGATTCTTGCACTTCATTTAATCAATAAAGTTTGATTTTCATCTTGGCATTTATCAGTTTGTTATCAGAGTTGATCGATCCAATAGGGTCAATACCAGATCTTCTACCTCTCAAGAAAACACTCCCAACCTTGAATCTCTTGCCAAACAATTATCTGTCATAGCATCAAAACTAAATACTATTGATTTGTTGGCAGCAGAAGTGGCTACATTGAAAGCCCAGGATGGTTGCACCCAAGAAGGGGAAACCACTCACTGGACCAGTAATGGAGGAAATCCTATTTCGTGAGAAGAGGAAAAAGACATTAATAGACCAATGTGGACAAAAAATCCTTCCTGGAGGCCACACACAATGATGGAATTTCCTAGATTTGAAGGAGGTGATCCCAGGGGATGGATTTTGAAGGCAGAAAAATATTTCTGCTACTATCAAACTCCATAGAAATAGAAGGTTGACATCGCAGCGATGTATCCAGAAGTAGATACTCTTTATCTCTTCTCTTGGATAAATCGTGAGCAGATTTTGCTTTATTTGAAAGAGATTGTTAAAGCATCGCAGGAAAATTATGGTCGTGTGTAGTTTCAAAATCCTGCGAGCATCTTTGTAGCATTCAAGAAAAAGGTTATGTACAAGAGAATTGCCAAGAATTTGCAAAATTTTCGTCTAGGGTAACAAATTGGACAGATTATTATCTTTTCAGCAATATTAGGCAGTTATCTACAGCAATAGCTATTTCTGTGTTAGGAGTTATCTTTATGTTTAGTATAAATATACGTATCTAGCGGAGATTCTGTAAGAAGAAGAAAAGTATTATATTTGTCTTTATATTCGGAGATTTGTCCACTCCATACGTTCTTACTTATTTGTTAGTGCAGTGTTTAAGATTCTTACACTTCATTTAATTAGTAAAGTTTTATTTTCATCTTGGCTTCTATCAGTTTGGTATTAGAGTTGATCGATCCAATATGGTCAATACCAGATCTTCTACCTCTTAAGAAAACACTCCCAACCTTGAATCTCTTGCCCAACAATTATCTGTCATATCATCAAAAGTAAATACTATTGATTCGTTGGCAGCAGAAGTGGCTACATTAAAAGCCCAGAATGGTTGCACCCAAGAAGGGGAAACCACTCATCGGACCCGTAATGGAGAAAAATCTATTTGGCGAGAAGAGGAAGAAGACATTAATAGACCAATGTGGCCAAAAATTCCTTCCTGGAGGCCACACACAATGATGGAATTTCCTAGATTTGAAAGAGGTGATCCCAGGGGATGGATTTTGAGGTAGAAATATATTTCTGCTACTATCAAACTCCAGAGGAACACAAAGTTCACATCGCAGCGATGTATCCAGAAGTTGATGCTCTTGATCTCTTCCCTTGGATAAATCGTGAGCGGCATTTGCTTTATTGGAAAGAGTTGCCAACAAATTTTTCTAACAACTTAAGTTGGTTAGTATTCTACTAACAAATTACCAACATATTTCTAACTGAATTATATTTGAAAACATAGCAACGAAATTCTAACAGATTACCAATTAAAATCTTACTAACAAAGTATTTTAGTTGGTAAATACCTCGGGAAAAAATTGCGCCAAATTTAGCAACATTCTATCAATGGATTACCAACTGAAATATTACTAACGCACACCTTTTGTTGGTAATATTACCAACAAAGTATATATCGATTGGTAAATATGACAAAAAAATGGTTTATATAATTTATAACATATTACTAATGAATTACTAACCAAACATTTACCAACAGCAAGATTGTGTTGCTAAATTTACCAACCAAATATAAATGTGTTGGTAAATTAGTAACAAAATGTAATTTGTTGGTAAATTTACCAACCAATATCCAATTAGTTGGAAAATTTTCCGACGAATAAAGATTGTAGTTAGTAAATTTCTAACATCATTGAAATAGTTGGTAATGAACCTACCGATCATTAATCCATTGGTAAAATTTACCAACATATTAATTATAAGTAATTGGTAATATTACATATAAAAGTTTAGTTGAATAGTAACTCTTACCAATTGTGATAAAATTTAATGGTAAATTATTAATTACTTACTTATATTTGAATAGTTGGTAAATTTACCAATTGAAGTTAAATTTTTTGGTAAATCAGCGTCTAGTGTTGAGGCTTTCCTATTCAGTTTGTGTCGTTAGGTGTTTTAATTTTAAGTTTTAGCCAAAACTAGACATTGGTCATTAATTTTGGTAAACATGCTATGATTAGAACTCTGTCAGTGTCATTAGCTTCGAAAGATCATTTTTGATCTAACAGGAAGGTTGGTTCATGTTTGAGGCTTCCGTTTTTTGTTTGTGCCATTAGGTGTTTTAAATCTTATGTTTTAGCCAAAATTTGACTTTGATCAATATTTTTGTGAATGTGCTCAGATGAGAATTCCGTCAACGTAATTAACTCCAAAGGTCATTTGTTATCTAATAGGATGGTTGGTTCGGGTTTTAAGGCTTTCTTTTTTAGTGTCTGGCGTTAGGTGTTTTAACTTATAAAGTTTGGCCAAAATTTAACTTCAGTCAATATATTTGAAAAACGTGCTCAGATAAGAATTTCATCAGTGCAGTTAGATGTGGAAGGTCATTTTCGATGTAATAATATAGAGGGTTCAGGTTTTGAGGCTTTCTTTTTTAGTTTGTGCCGTTAGGCATTTTAACTTTTATGTTTTTGCCAAACCTTCACTTTAGTCAATATTTTTGGTAATCGTACTCGAATTGAAATTTTGTCACCGCGGTTAGCCATATAAGTTCAATTTTGGTCTCATAGGATGTTTGTTTCGGGTTTTGAGACTTTTATTTTTGGTTTGTGTGGTTAAGCGTTTTACATTTAACTTTTGGCTAAAATTTGAATTAGGTCAATTTTTTTGGGAAACATGCTCAAATTTGAATTTCGTCAGCACAATTAGCTTTGGAAGGTCATTTTTCGTCTTATAGGGTGGTTTGTTTGGATTTTGAGGTTTTCATATTCAGTTTGTACCGTTAGGCTTTTTAACTTTTAACTTTTGGCCAAAATTTGACTTTGCTTAACATTTTTTGTAAACCTGCTTTGATGGGAATTTCGTCTGCGCGATTAGCTTCGGAAGGTCATTTTTATATCTAATAGGATGGTTGGTTCAGGTTATGAGGCGTCCATTTTCAGTTTGTGTTTGTTATGCGTTTTAACTTTTAAGTTTTGACCAAAATTTAGATTTGATCAATATTTTTGGTAAACTTGCTCAAATTAAATTTTTTGATATAATGATATGTGTCATATTGAGATTAATTTAATTTGTTATCATAGATTTTGCATTGTTTCATTCAAATATGATTTATAAAATTGATATTAATCTTTTTAAATTTATATTTGTGCTCTTAGATTTTTAAATGCAATAAATTAATAAATATTTTACTGCTGAATAATCATTTAGTTAATAATATTTTGAACATATTTTCAATCAATTACTAACCTAACATTGAACTTGAATGATATATTACCAACAAACTAACAATCAATTAGTAAATTTATTAGAAAAACAAATAATCATACTAACGTATTTAAAATTTATTACCAACAAGGGTTGTGATGGAGTTGTAAGTACTCTTTCATCCTTAACCAAGAGGTCTCGGGTTCAATTCCCCTTGGGTACAGAGTCGCCTTTGTTAGGGAGTGCTTTACCCCCCCATGTGGGACTTCCCGGCGTGAGTCCAGATTTATTCGAGCTCCAATGTGGGTACCGGACACAGGATGGGAAACAAAAATGAAATAAAATAAAGTATTTAAAATTCATTGGTAAAATTACCAACATAAATTTTATGTTACTAAAATTGCCAACCAATTACCAATGTATCTGAAAAAGTTTACTACCAGACATTTGTTACTATAATTACCAACGTATTACCAACGGAATCGAATAATGGAGAAAAATATTTACTAACTCCTTTTCAATTCATTAGTAAAGGCACTAACGAGATACTAACCATAAATTAGTTGGTGAATTTACCAACGGAAATTTCAAGGCCATGTTTCAAAATTTTGTAACAACATCTTTGGGTGTTTACCAACTGATTTTTGGTTGGTCAGTTTACCAACAAATTAAAATTGGTTGGTAATATTTACCAATGAGCCTTTTAGCAACGGATTAATATAAGTTGGCATTTGGTTGGTAACTCAATTTAACAACTAATTTGATCAATTTACCAACAAATTTTTTTATTGGTAATTGGGGTTCCTTTTGTAGTGTTAGGCAGTTATCTACAGTAGTAGCTATTTCTGTGTTAGGAGTTATCTTTATGTTTAGTATAAATATACGTATCTAGCATAGATTCTGTAAGAAGAAGAAAAGTATTATATTTGTCTTTATATTCGGTGATTTGTCCACTCCATACGGGCTTACTTATTGGTTAATGCAGTGTATAAGATTCTTGCACTTCATTTAATCAGTAAAAGTTTTATTTTCATCTTGGCTTCTATCAGTTGGGTATCACAACAGATCGATCTAATATGGTCAATACCAGATCTTCTACCCCTCAAGAAAACACTCCTTACCTTGAATATTTTTCCCAACAATTATTTGTCATAGCATCAAAACTAAATACTATTGATTCGTTGGCAACAGAAGTGGCTACATTGAAAGCCCAGAATGGTTGCACCCAAGAAGGGGAAACCACTCACCGGACCCGTAACGGAGGAAAATCTATTTGGCGAGAAGAGGAAGAAGACATTAATAGACCAATGTGGAAAAAAATCCTTCTCGGAGGCCACACACAATGATGGAATTTCCTAGATTTGAAGGAAGTGATCCCAGGGGATGGATTTTGAAGGCAGAAAGATATTTCTGCTACTATCAAACTCCAGAGGAACACAAAGTTGACATCGCAGCGATGTATCCAGAAGCTGATGCTCTTGATCTCTTTTCTTAGATAAATTGTGAGCGGACTTTGCTTTATTAGAAAGAGATTGTTAAAGCATTGCAGGAAAATTATGGTCCTGCGGAGTTTCAAAATCCCGACGAGCATCTTTGTAGTATTCAACAAAAAGATTCTATACAAGAGTATCGTCAAGAATTTGCAAAATTTTCGTCTAGGGTAACAAACTGGACAGATCATTGTCTTTTAGGGGTGTTCTTGACTGGGCTAAAAGAGGAAATAAAATCTGATGTTAGGATTCACAAGCCCAGAACAATTTAGAGAGCCATGAGTTTCGCACTCAAATTTGAAAATAAATTAGGCCCAATTCGCAGTAATGGAGAGTCTAATTGGACCCCAACCAACAGATCCACTATACAAAACTCATTGCACTCTTCTAGAAACACCCAGAACAATATTAACTCTTCACTTCAAAATCTACACAACAATGCTTCTCCCAGTCCATCCACTTCCCAACCTCTTCAAATGCAAACATGGGAAACTGAGACGAGAAATCTAATGGCACAAGGACTTTGTGATCGTTGCCATGAGAAATTTGCACCCGGTCATAAATGTAAATTTGCGAAATTGTCTCTCATGGAGCTTACACGTGGAGATCAATTTGAAGATGTTGATTGGGTTAATGCAACAACTGCTGGCGACTCTAAAGAAACTGACATTGCTGAAATTTCATTCCATGCCATTTTGGGACAGTCAGTTGGTTCTACAATGAAGCTCCAAGGTGAAATCAACCATAGAAAGGTTTTAATACTTGTGGATAGAGGTTCCACACATAATTTTGTGGTTAAATCCATTGTATAGAAGCATAAGCTCCCAGTAGAGATAGTTCCAACATTTGGCGTGCAAATAGGGAATGGGGACATCATTTGCAGAAATTAAGTTTGTCAGAATCTTCATATTCAATTGCCAGGTTTTACCATCACTCAGGATTATTATCCTTTTGAACTTGGAGGGGCTGATTTGGTTTTTGATATCAACTGGTTAGTTTTTCTCAATATTATTCAAGTTAATTGGAAGGATATGTTCATAATTTTCAATTGGAAAGAGAAACGTTACAAACTGCAAGGGATGAGATCGGCTAGTTCAATGGGTTGACCGTTCCCTTATAGAAGCTAGTTGGGAGAACTATGATCTCATTGTAGATTAGGTTCCTTCTTTTCGCCTTTAGGACCAGGCGACTTTTCTGAAGGGATGCACTGATACGACTACTCATTTATCTTAGTTTCTTTTTAAAGAGGATAAAATATATAAGCAATAATTATCTATAATAGTTATAGGCTGCATTTATTAGGCAATTATCTACAGCAATTATTAGGCAGTTCTCTACAACAGTAACTATTTCTCTATCAGGAGTTATCTTTATGTTTAGTATAAATATATGTATCTAGCAGAGATTCTATAAGAAGAAAAGTATTATATTTGTCTTTATATTTGGAGATTTGTCCACTCCATACGGACCTACTTATTGGTTAATGCAGTGTTTAAGATTCTTGCACCTCATTTAATCAGTAAAGTTTTTATTTTCATCTTGGTTTCTATCAAAAACCTATCCCAAATAGAATGGGATTCACATCCTGATTTTATGGAAATAAAAACTAGGAAACTTTTAAAGTAGGAAAACTTTTAACTATGAAACTTTTAAACTATGGAACTTTTAAACTAAAAAACTTTTAATTAGGAAGCTTTTAAAAATAGGAAACTTTTATGATTTGACTCCATCTGGGCCCTCTTCTTGGGCCTTCATGTGGCCCAATCTTTCGGCTCTTGGACTCGAACTTAGACTAAGGAATATTTGTAGCACTTTCTCAACTTCTTTTTATAATTCTTGGGTCAACCTTGGGATTTTCTTCCACGATAAACAGCTTCTTGATTTCTCAATGAAGCTCGTCAACTTTATCAAACAACATTCACTACTCGAAAGCAACAATGGTAGGAACAAAACAAGATCGTGACCATGTGTCCACTTAACTCAATTAATCCTAAAATGTATAAATACACCCTTATAAAGCATATGAACATCATCATCCTAATGGAAAAATTCTCTTACCTATATAAACACAACAAAATATTTGGTCTAGATGCCAATGCGAATGATACGTGCAACTCCTATTTAGTTCGATCAATAAAGTACTCCAATGGGAATGAAAAAGGTAATAAAAGATCCCTAAAACATACATCATATTTAACACTTTTATGATATATCAAATCATCCTCAATTAAAGCCCTCACAAATTATTTTCTATACGAGCTTTTCACAAAAGCATTGAAGTACTCATAGACATGTATCACCTTATCACTAGTATCAAACACCTTTTTAAAATCGCAATCACCAACACTTGAAGAATTATGACTCATCATATATAAAGGATCATATTCCAACAAGTTATCACACAAAAATACTTGAACAAGAGAGGAAGAATCATCAAACTCCTTCGCAAGCTTCCTCCCACAAACATCACTTTTCATTTTAACAAGAATCCACAATCAACTATGTCATGCTTAATTTTAAAAGAGCTCAAATTACACTCAGTGAGCTTGGTGATTGAAGTTAATGAGTTATATAATAAAATATCATCATTCTCAAAATCAATGAACTCACAAACATAAGAATTAAGAGTATAGTTTATTACCTCCAAAAAGACCTTAGGTGTTTTAGGAATCCCACGAATGTGAATAAACCAATAATACATACCTTATTTGGTCTTATGTAGCAAAAGAATAAAATCGCCTCATTTTTCCATTTTCATTGGTGTTAGATCCACAATTGTCTTGTTGAACTTTTTGTTATGAGTCTTATCCTAGACAAACCCACAATAATTTTCTTTATCTTTATCATTCTCATCAACATGCACTTTCTCTATTAGGACATATAGTATCAAGCCCCTTAGGATTAAGTTCATCCAATGAATTTGGTTTTTCAATGTTAACTTTTCAATGTGTACCTACAAGAGAATCAAAACAACTAGAAACATAAGTAGGAATATTACAGCTAGAATAAGAAATAATCTTACTCAAACTCTCTTGTTTCTCTTTCTCTACCTCACGACCATCCCCTCCTTATTTATCTCATGGTCACCTCTCTTTTCTTTTATCTCAATCTCACATTTTTTCTCACTTGACAATCCACTCTTTTCACATAACACATCCTCTCCTTTTTCCTCTCTAGGGAAATCAACATGCACTTCCTTAATCCTCTCATTCTTTTCTCTCTCAAATTTTTTCATTGATTATCTCACACATTTCTGATCTTCATAAACTTGAAATGATGTTAAAGGTGCAAATATTATTTTTTTTGTTTAGGTCAAGAGAAACTCTATTTTTTCTCTTCTCATGAATTGCATTCCTATTAAACTTCCATGGGCGTCCAAGTATGATGTGACAATCATGCATTTTAATGACATCACAAAGAACATTATCACAATACCTCCCAATGGAGAAATAAATCATGCATTGCTTAGTCACCTTAAGATCACCAAAATCCTCCAGCCTTTGCTTAGAAGGAGTAGTATGATTAATGCATGTAAGTTTGAACTTCTTCACAACGTATGAACTTACCACATTAGTACCACTTTTACTATCAATAATTATAGAACACATATTACCATTTATCCCATACCCTATATGAAACATATTTTCTGTCCTTAAATTATCTACGGTCAATTCAAACTCTTTTAATCGTTTAATCAGCACATCAACACTATTGATGTCGTTTTGAGTTCAAGATTCAATTTCTTTACCTGTTTGAGACATCTCAAAAAAATATCAAAGAAACAAATATCACTCAATTTAGCTTTCTCTCTCTTTTATAATTGATCTCACCCTCTCTTGCCTTTTTCCACTCAAAATACAACCTTTTCATAGATCCTTCAGAATTTATACATAAACTCTATTAGTAATAACCTTCTAGAAGTATGATGTAGAAAGAAAAAAACTTACGAACACCCAAATTAATTGGGATTGATGAGACAAGAAACATACCAATTTGTGTAATAAGAAAAGCATCAAATTTCTCCTCTTCTTGATTTTCTTCGTTGAGGTAGAAAATCAAGAATCAAAGCAAATTCAGAGTTTCTTGAAATATCTGAATTCTCCAGTAATTTAATTTTCTTTTTAATTTTCATTTTTTTCTTTGTAGCTTCACTTTTAAGAAACTACAAAAGTAATTTTTTTAAACTCCCAAGATTATCAAGAATGAAACCTTGATAGAACCGCTCTAATATCACTTCATAAGAATCGGGTTACTAGATGAAATAAGAAAATAATGCAAAAATGAAAATACTAAAATTAAAGACAGAAATTGAAAGATCTATAAAATTCAAGAATAAAATCCCCAAATTTTAAGATAAAGTTCTAACAACCCTAATTAATCTTACTATTCAAAATTAGCGAATTAAAAATAATTATGATACAGACTAACTCAATTCAAAAACTTAAATCAAAACTGATCTAGACCCCTATTTTGAAGAAATTAGAGAGAACAATTAGTATAAGACTAATCACCTTCTTTAATTTACGAATAGAAGCCAAAGATATCAAATTAAGAATTAATCTTACCTCTTAAAGAATTGTTCTTATAAGGTTCTAAAATAAATTAATAGTCACCACTGACAAAGGTGTAAAGAAGAGAAACCTCTAAAATACTATTAATCATTTATGCCAAATGAAAATAATAAAATCTACCCCTATAAATAGGGAAAACCTATTCCAAATAGAATTAGATTCACATCTTACTTTTATGGAAATAAAAACTAGGAAACTTTTAAAGTGGGAAAACTTTAAACTAGGGAACTTTTAAACAAGGAAAATTTTAAACTAAGAAGCTTTTCAAAATAGGAAACTCTTATGCTCCTATTGGACTCCATGCGGCCCTCTTCTTGGACATTCATGTGGCCCAATATTTCGACTCTTGGACTCGAATATGGGCCATGATATATTTGTAGCACTTATTCCACTTATTGTTATAATTCTTGGGCCATCCTCAGCCAACATATATTATATTTTCAGTTCTTAAAGAGTAAGGATAAATAGAGGGAGATCTAAGGTAGCAATTTTCCCCTAATTAACAATGAATATTCTCAACAAGCAAAAAAGAATTCGAAGAACTCTCAGCCAATGAAAATGGAAGTTAGTATCCCAAAGCATGCTACTAAGCAAGTGACCAACTGTAGTACACACTTCACCATCAAACATACTCCAATAGTCACTGCAAAGATTCACCCATAAGGAGTTATGTTAACCTCATTACCAAATAATTACAACTGCGAAAAGAGGATTGTTGCGACAGTAACCATCTATCTGTAGTGACTTGATTCAGAGCATGTCATATCAAATCGACTCTGTTAAGAGTCACAAAAAAACTGAAGGGTCTCGAGGCTGACATTGTCATAATTGGCATAACCATGGTTGCAAAATACAATATGCGGCATAAAACCCTATAGGGTTTTCAGTATCTATGTGCACCTGGTTTTAAAGAAACAAATAAAACTTGATTGGGTTCTAACTAGTTTGCAATTGGTATAATGAAAACAGACTACTTGGATAGTCCTTCAAGCATAGGCAGAAAGATTCGTAGTCCAAAGGTTAGAAAGAAAATTTACTTCTGAATCTATATTTGGTTTATTTTTCTATTCATTTGAATCTGAATTTTCTTACATGTATATTGTTCCTTAGGTAGATGTTGCATATATTTTGATGAGAGATCTCGTATTTGGTCGGCATATCAAAATGAAAATCTTAAATGGTGGTAGTTTATTTTCAATTTCACTTGTGAGGCAATACAAAATCCCAATTTCACAAGGACAATTACAATCAACTGTAAGTCGAAGGATCAAACAGAATCTGCAAAATCATTATGAGTGTGTACGATCAGATGATGGCCTGTTGGCCGCCAAAGGTGTGGCTCCCTAACTATCCTGAATCAAATTATGAGGTGGAGTTATCGAGTAATTACCTGTAGAGGCGGGCATAGTGGATTGAATGGGCCTGACTGCAAGTGTTGGCCTCCCTGACCCTTTAGAATAAGAACCTTGAAAGTTACCAGAGTTCTTGGACCTTTTTGCCAATGCCTTAGCCTGAGGGTCTCGCCCCACCCCCTCCACTTTCTTAACAAAGTCAGTTACCTCATTAAAGCTCCTCCCTGCAGAGGTCATATGAACAAATAATAAATGCAACTCATAGTTTAGTACCCTAATAAATAAATGGATCCTCTCCTCCTCAGTAGTCACCAATTTAGTAGCAAATCTAGACAAAGCATGGAACTTGACCTCATAAGCAGCTACAGACATACCACCTTGCTCCAAAGACATGAACTCATCCTTCTTGCGATTTCTAAAAGTCCTAGGCACATATTTCTTTAATAACAGAGCATGAAATTAGGTCCAAGTAAGTGGGGGTAAAGTTGAAGATCTGCACTCCACATAAGCTCTCTACCACTGCTTAGCCTCACCTTAAAGTTGAAAAGTCACAAACTCAACCCTATGCTGATGGACAATTCCCAACTTATGAAGACTCTCATAGCAGTCTAAGATAAACTCATAAGCATCCTCACTCTTAGAACCAAGAAATATAGGAGGCTTTAGCTTAAAAAATGAAGTCAACATTTCATGTTCATTAGCAGTCATAACAAAACCCAACAAAGGACGGAAGAAAGCATCGTTACCCCCAGACCCACCCAACTTGGGCGCAGTGATAGCAACAGGGGGATTAGTAGGAGCTTGAGTTGCTTGAACAGAGGGATGCACTCCAGGACCAACCAACCCTTTCAAGAATGACATGATCTGCTGAGCTAACACTGGGTCCAAAGGAGGAATACATGTAGTTTCAGCCTGCACCTCTTCCTCTTGTCCAACCTCCTCAACATTTTCAACCTCAACATTCTCATCTATCTCTTCATGATGAACAGGCAAGGCCTCATTTCTGGGAGCATCTCCAACCGGTGCTCCATCCCTAGTAGGTTCTGCCCTTCCTTGGCCTCTACCCCTAGCTCTTCATCTACCCCTGCCTCGACCGCGACCTCTCGCTGCAAATTCCTTAGCTGGAGCATTAACTGGAGCTACGGGCCTGACACCGTTTAATCTAGTGTTAACCATCTGCGGACAGAAGAGTGAAGGAGGTTAGATACCAATTTGAATCGCAAGATACCAATTGGAATCAAGTTATAGCACGAAAGGAGACAGGAGAAAACAGAGAGATTTCTTAAATCCCTATAGCCTCTCAAAGAAAAGTACAGATGTCTCTGTACTGTTCTGCAAGAATCTACTAGACTCGTTTTGGTACATCAAGATCAATGAACCTAGGCTATGATACCAACTTTGTAAAGACCCAAACCGTCGTGATTGGAACCCACACTAACCCTCCGGTGGGAGAACCATTTATGCTAATTAGCTAACCAACTAAATTAAAATACTAAAGCATTTAAGTTATGGAAACATGTTAAATGCTAAGGAAAGAAATAGAGTTCCCATAAACTCCAAACAAAAGTCTAACGTCAAACAAACATTAAGGAAGTAATGCCTAGAACCTGAAAGTCAATGTACCAAAACATCTAAAGTTCAACAAGTCTAAAATAGAAGGGATACAACCGAAACTAATGAACTAATAACTAACTAGAAAGTCCAAGTCCAAAATGTGGACATAGACAGAAAGAGAACTCTTGGCAGCCTGAAAGAACTGGCTCACCCTTGAATTCGATCGACGATCACTGATCTTCTAAATGAGGTATGTCAATAGCCGCCTGACGATGCCCTGTACTCAACAAAGAAAGGGCAAGTGCAGTATCAGTACACAGCGACAATGTACTAGTAGGATCACACGGCTATCCCACTAAGTGCAACATACATAAGTCATTACAACAATATAATCACATGCATATATCAAACATATACATGATTATCAACATTTACGAACAATGTACAATTGCACATTTCTCAAGATACACAATTATATCACATCATTGGTTCTCTCATAGAACCCAAACCCAAACTGTTAGCATACCAGAACGTGGTACCGATCGAATGATTATGCCGGAACGTGGCAATCGATCCCATAATTATGCTGAAACATGGCAACAAATCCAAGTTAGTGTGTCGGAACGCAACACCCGATCCATTCAACAAGCCCCAATCACAATCACAAAGTACATTCTCATAATCATACAATCAATTCATTATTCATGGCATTCATCATTCATATTTCTTCATTTACAATTAATGTGATTAATAATGCAACATTCACATACAAACATGTATCATAATGAAGCAAGAACAAACATACATCGCACAATCATAAAATCACAACCATCACCTACCTCAAAACAAGATTGAAACCCCTATAAAACTTGATTCTTCCCTTTCCTGATTCGTTTCGCTTGTTCTTGATCTACAAACAATCATAAAAATACAAAAATCAATAAACAATCACTAAATACCTGGATTACTAAAAATCCCATCAACCCTAAATCAACCCATGATCCTAATACCCAAATTAGGCTTTTTTCCACCATAATTCTCAGATCAAAACTCTTCCCTATCGATAATTACCCATTAGACTACATTCTACAGTTCCAAAATTGGATTCGGGGAGTTAAAATCTTACATTTAGCCTCAAGAATAGTGGAAAACTTTCAAGAAAACCCCTGGGTTCGTTCCTTAGCTCTCAAGTTTGAAAATTGCAGAATAAAAGGTTTTTGGGAGTTTCTTTCCGACTTTAAGTCTCGTCCTGCCCCGCCACGGTGGTACCCACCACACTACAGCGGCCCCGCCCTAGCGGTAGAAATCCCGCCTCATCAGCTTGCATGGAACCAGTGAGCAAAATTAATAATTCTAAGACCCCATTTCGCAACACTACTTCAACCAACGACACTCAGAAACTACCCATTCACGCTAAGATCAATTCCGGGAGTTCTACTTGCCCGATTTCAATTTTGTAAAGTTGTACGAGTTCCTTAACGACTTACATATCTACTCATGCGATCAAATTCTTAATTAGATCACCTAATTGCTACCATATTTCCCTAGACATTAATGACTCAGATTTTGTCCAAATTAGGACTAGGTTGGAAAATCTCAAGTTACTACGAAAAAGTTTTCCGGCCCAAAATTCTTCCTCATTGACTTTTTTTAACGACGGAACCCGGTCGTTACAGTGTGCACACATTTATGATTTAGATTAGTTTTAAAAAAAAAAAAAAACATAATTTTAAAAACTAATATAAACACGTTTAGATAATGAACTAAGCTTATATTTATTGATTTTCATAAAGTATTTTATTAATCACATGTTCATGTTGGTGTTGATGTGTTAAACATGTTAATATTCTCTCACATAAACTTTGTAATATCATTTTTTAATAAATAAAATTTTGAAATTACTCAATAAACGTATAGTTATGATTACGTTTATCAATGAACCGCGCAACACGCGGGTACGTATACTAGTATATATATATATATATATATACACATACAAAATTATGGATCAATTTTAAAATAAAATATATTACTGATTTTTTTAACATTATATATTATTGTGATTATTATGATCTGGATTATCAAGATTTCAATAGTAAATATTTGAAAAAACTAGTGTGACCCTCCAAGCATATACGGAAAATCTTGAAGAATCAATATAACTTAATGTGAAAGCAAATTCTTGCCAATATTCAAATAATAAATCACGAGGATTATTAAAATTTAACTTGAAGTCCTGACAAATGGCCCTTCGTGGCTTATTTTTGGAAACTATAAATTAGATTTTGAACATTTATTTTAGGACGCTAACTTAGACTAAATTAGTTTGAGAACATTTTTCTTTGTAGTTTTTTCATAGTTTTGAAGAATTTTAGAGATTCAATTTGGAGAATTTTTAAGTGGGTTTCGACTATTCTACAAATTGAAGCATTGTAAACACTGAATCACTCTTACCCAGTTGATGGATAATCGATTGGGTAATTGTTTTTACCTTTTTATGATGTTTTACTAAAACCCCAATTCTTAGGGTGTGATCATGTGATTATGGGTTGAATTAGTTTATGGGTATTGTTAATTACTAGTTTAAATGCTATTTTGAAGTGAGTTTAATCATTTATTGTGGTTTAATCTATGAATTGTAGTTGTAAATGTAGTTCTAATTTGGTGTTCTTGGCTTGCGAGAGAGAGAGATTTTAGAACTAAGAGTATTGATTAATGATTTGTAGGTATAGGGTTGAGCTGGGTTCAGCTCGAGAGAGTGAATCCTAAACCCAATCCTACCAATCTAGCTCGAAAGAGTGGGTGAATTAAGGTGTGGGTTGTTCTTCATTGTCATGCTTGTTGATGTTCGAAAGAAATCACCTGATTCATGATAGTTGTTCGAGAGAAAGTTATCTCCCTTATAGTCTAGCCTACTCACTAATATTTAGTTGTTTACTAGTAGTTATAATTACCCATATATCGTAATTTGCATATAATCGATCACATCCCGAGAATCCCACTCCTTATTGTTATTTCGAAGTTTTCGTGACTACTGTGTAATTGATAATTCAAAACTCAAAATCCCCCATCTGACATTCATGTCACCCTTTTTATTTGACTAATATCTTTTTCGATAACTTTTATTCCTATGACTGATTAGACCACGTTTGCACTTCCTAATTGAATTTGAAACACGTACAACTCCCTGTGGGATTCGACCCCAACTCATTTGTTGGGTTTTATACTGATTTATGATCGTTGACACCTAGAATTGGATGAGTTGTGCTAGAAATGATAAATCAATCAGCTCAAATTAAAAGTTCACAATATACAGTTCACAAGGTTCCATAGCATAGTCCAACAATTATATTTCGTCACATTACAAGTATCAAGGTAACTAATCGTAAGTATCAAAGTTATCAATCACAATAATCAATGTCATCAATCACAACAATCAAGTTAATTGATCACACACATCAAATGGGGATCCACGGGACACATCTGAGATCCATACATCCGCCAGAAGAAACATCAGTCTAAATATCACTTGCCACAACATACCTCGACATCAATACCATTACTGGATTAGACCTTGGTATCAATAACAGTTGTCAGAACATACCTTGACATCAATAATACTTGCCACAACAAATCTCGACATCAACAACACTTTCATAAACTGAGTTATCATCATTTATCATCACCCCACTATGCCTTCATATCATCCGTCCTCTATTTTCATCCTAAGACTATAGGTGAAATACTTTCTCATTTTTTACGGACGCAAACTATGATTGATGTGATATCTTTTTTACATAAGAGTGGTACTTTAGAGCTTGTATCCCTTCCTACAGGTAAATTTACTCTTGGTTGGCATTGAATTTATGCATCCAAAATTGATTTCGACACACAGGTTGATTATAAGGATCACCTTGTCATCAAAGGGTATACTCAGTATTTCGGCTAGATTATAGTGACACTTTCTCTCTGAGACTATAGTAGCATATGTCCTTTTTCTATCTATGGATGCCATTGATCATTCATCTCTTCATCATTTGGACATTAAGAATGTTTTTCTACATGGTGATCTTAAGGAAGAGGTCTATATGGAGCAACCACCTAATTTTGTTGCTCGAGGGAGTCTAGTCGCCTTTTTAGTTGTTTATGTATGTTACTCTATCATCTAAAACAATCTCCTCGAGTCTAGTTTATGAAGTTCAACAAATTAATTCAGGAGCTTGGAATAACTCATAGTGAAGTATGTTTTATTTGCACTTTCACCAAATCTATGTATTTATTTTGTTATTTACCTTGATGTTATCGTTACCATCAACAATGATCAAGATGGTATCACTAATTTGAAGCAACATCTCTTTTAGTATTTTCAAACTAAAGACCTCGGTAGACTAAATTATTTTCTATGTTTTAAGGTTGCTTAGTCCAGATCAGAAATTGTTATTTAACAACACATGTATTCTTTAAACACACTAGAGAGACATGAATGATAGTTGTAAACCCATTGACATTCCTATGGATCTGAATGTTAAACTCCTTCTGGGACAAGGGGAGCCACTTAGTGATCATGAAAGGAATAGCAGTTGGTTAAAAAGTAGAATTATATCATAGTGATTAGACCTAAAATCTCTTTTCCTAGGAGTGTTGTAAATAAGTTTATGATTTCCCCCTTGTGATAGTCACTACGATGTGTTTGTTCATAAACTATGATATATAAAGTCAACTTCAGGCAAATGACTACTTCTCGATGATTGAGACGATGAACATATCACTAAATATAAAGACAATGATTGGGTAGGATCACCCTTTGGTAGATGTTCTATATCGTGATATTGTGTTTTAGTAGAAGATAATTTAGTGTCGTGAAAGAGTAAGAAATAGAGTGTGGTTGCTCAATCTAGTGCAAAAGCAGAATATTGAGCAATGGCTACAACAACGTGTGAGCTAACTTGGTCAAATCGTTGCTGAGAGAAGTGAAACTTGGAGAAATCAATTTTATTGAAATTGTGCGTGATAATCAAGCAGTCCTTCATATCGCATTAAATCCAGTGTTTCATTAAAGGACTAAGCACATTGAGATTGATTGTCACTTTGTGAGAGAAAAGATACTCGCTGGAGATATTGTTACAAACTTTGTGAAGTCAAGTGAACAACTTGCAGTTATCTTCACCAAGTCCCTCACTAGTCCTTATATCAATTATATTTGTAACAAGCTTGATAAATATGTCTTTGAGGGGGGAGTGTTAGAATAGGAATATGAATATGAATAGTATATAGAATTCTACTTGGAACATGAACAATATATAGAATCATACTTGAAAAAGGATTATATAATGTAATTTAGATACACAACTCAATAATACTCTTCTTCTATATTTCTCCCAATTTGAATATGACTTTTACTGCTTAATATTTCCTTATTAGTATGTTATAAATATGTGCTATAAACTTGTTCTTGAATTGTTTGTCTTCTCCCCATGTTTGCATTCTACATTTATGTTTAATCTATCTATGTTTTTAGATATGTGTGCTCTAAAAAAAGTATTTTTTATCTGATCCATTCATTTGCAGATACTATTCGCTTGTTTAGTTTCTTTTAACCCCCTTGATGGAAAACCTATGTCTGCTACTGATATCAGCCAAATATGAGAGCACATCAACAAATACCATTACCAAAGTAAATATAATTTTAAAAAAAATAGAAAAAATGGAACCAAGAACGTACCGAGGTAGCCATGAACAGAGATGGAAGGGACAATTGACGTCATCTCATCAATGAACATGCCACAAGCAGATGATCATCTTTCAAGCTTCAGCACCAACCAATCCACCATTAAACAATGCCCAACACGCAGTAGCAACAGAGATTTGGAGTCCTGCAAACTTGAAGTGAAAGAGGAAGCCGACTGTTGAGATATTGAGGTGGAGAAAAAAATACACAACTAGAAAAATCTCTAGAAGAAACCATTTTTTTCCCTTTTTTTGACTTTATAATTGGGGTTTGAAATAATAAATCCCAGTGATCTAGGCCTTAGGCATATGCTTAGGGCGCTCAATATTATATATATATATATATATATATATATATATATATAATTTGATGTTATATTATACAATGTAATTATCTGACGAAGTGGGTTCGGATGAACCTCTGGACTCCATGTATATCCGCCCCTGAGGTTGACCAAATTCAAAAAATAGGGAGAAAGGTGAGTTTATAAATTCTTCAAAACCCAAGCAAAATGTTTAAGTGTCAAGATAAAAAAATTACACATCACAATTGGATTATGAGACAAATATGATTACCCAATAATAATAAGAATTTAACGGTGGATGGATAAAGAAATATAATATCTACCAATAATGCCTCTTAGTTCGTAATGAGTAAAGATAAATAGAGGAAGGCGAATATTCTCAACAAGCAAAAATGAAATAGGAGAACTCTGACCCAGTGAAAATGGAAGATGGTATAACAATTCATTCTACTAAGCAAGTGAAAAAATATATTACACACTTCACCATCAAGCGTACTCCCATTACTATGCTGCAAAAGATTCATCCCTAAGGAGTTATGTGAACCTCATTACTAAAAAATTATAGCTGCAAAAAAAGAAACCTTGATTAGTGTTGATTTATCCGAATCGTATTTCATTGATTGAACTCAATTGCTCTGATACCATGTAGAATTAGGTTGATCCTGCCAGATTAGTTTATACAAAAAGAACAGAGACAAGAAGAATGAGAGTTATTCATAAGAAGAAATTAAAATATTATGAATTGTTAATCATAAAGTATTGTATACATGTGTTTATGTACACAACTGTTGAAGCTTATTTTGTTGTAGTAAGTTTAAGACTAAATTAACTGTTAACTAACTAACTACCTAGATCTCATAACCAACTTCTTGAACAGACTAACAACTGTACTAACAGTTATTTTACTAACTAACTTCTCTCAACACCTTTCCCTTTTTATCACCATTCCACCCCCACCCATCCCAAAAAAATGGGGAAAAAACTTTAACCTAAAATCAGAAGTGAGAATGCTGACATAAGTAACGAAAAATCCTGTGAAAAACACGATCGCCTGCCAGTGGAAGGTTTTCTGCGTTCAGTCAATCTACTATTTTTCCAACTTGAAAGGGGAATAAAGCATGATTGCGAACTGCAGATAAACTCGTTAGCGGGGAATAACAACGACTAGCAGTACGATGAAATCTGATAAAAAGGCGGAGTAGGTAGTTTTCAAAAACTAGGGTTGTTGTTTGGAGTAGTCCTAGCAAAATAAGCTCATATTTTATCAATCCACCATATACTTTAGATGGGTAAAATTTTGGGGGTTCAACTATGGGCATTCATGGGTAAAGTATGGTTTTGCCTAATATGTTATCTTCCAACTTTCATGCTTGGAATATATTTGTGGACTATTTTTGTTGTTCCAGTTGGCGTATTATTTAGGGTTTGAGAATTGAGATTCCTTTTACTTGTTGGTGATTAATGCGAGAGGAAGCTATCACAACGTTTAATTATAAGGAGTATATATCAGTCCAATTAAAAGAAACTATATAGTAGTCCAACTCAAATATTATGTCACTAAATGATCTCAATATAAGGAAATGTTGCAAAATATTACACGTATAATATGGATTAACCCATTTCCAACTCGCATATTTAGTGCCCAATCCAGTTTTGACCTGCATAAAATATGGGGGTTTCAGACCCAACTCGTGTTAGGTCAACCAATTTTGAACCCGACCCAATCACCCATTCACCACCCCCAACTAAGAAGGAAGGGGGAAAATAGGTTTGCTAGGTCCAGATTGTTGGGTTCGAAAGTGATTAGGGTGTCATGCAAAAGCTTACAATCGTAAATCAAGACGCTAATAAATTAGATGGCAAAAATTTATACTAAAAGCATAATATTATTATATGAAATTTAATGTAATAGAAAAATTTTAAAATTGTAAAGAGAATAAATCTCCTCATAAACAGAACTCCTAAATGTCTACATTGTGAATGTTGTTGTGTTCTTGATACGAGAAGAGGAGTCTTCAATTTCTAGAGTTTCAAACATTTTCTCTAAGGAAAAAAATAAGCCAAATATTGTTAAGAGATATTTTACTTTCAGAAAATGTTAAATCATTTATGGTAATACATTGACTTTTCTTTTTAAAAAAAATAAAACATAATTATTGTAAGAAAATAAGGCAAAACCCTAACAATCTCCCCTTTTGGCTGGATTATTTTGACAAAATTTGATTCGTCCTTTTCATATGCATGATATTTTCGTTCTTCACAAAATCTTCATGTATCACTGCTGCTTACCATGTTTTGAAAAGTGATACAGATTAAAAATAGGAGCCATGTATTAAACGTTATGTGCATGGTTGAAACTGGAGCGCATACGTTAAAACTAATATCCATAAGTTGAAAGTGGAGCCCGTGTGTTAAAAAGTAAGATGCATGAAAATTGGAGCCTGAGCATTAAAATTTTGCAGAGCTTTAAAGTTGGAGCCATGATTAGAAATTAATTTTTGTGTTTCAAGATGGAGCAGCAGGATTATTAGGAATATGATTGAAATTTTTCCTAATGTAGTATTTCAGATTTCTCTTTGACAAAAACTCTTCATTATGATCAAATTGGTTGCAACTTTATCTTAATTTATCTTGGACCATTGAACCACTGGACCATAGAATCGTTGAACCATGTGTTCTCATACCATTTATTGGTTCGAAAATTATTATGACGTCATGTGGAAGCTTACGATTGTAAATCAAGAAGCTAATAAATTAGATGACAAAAACTTATACTAAAAATATAAGATTATTATATGAAAACTAATGTAACAGAAAAATATTAAAATTGTTGAGAAAATAAATCTCCCATAAACAAAACTCTTAAATATCTATATTGTGGATGCTATTGTGTTCTTGATATGAGAAGAGTGGTATTCAATTTATATAGTTTCAAACTTTTCCTCTAAGAAAAACAAACCAAACATGGAAAAAAAATTATTTTCCTTTCAGAAAAATTTAAAGCATTTATGATAATACTTTGACCTTTCTTTTAGAAAAAATAAAACTTAATTATGGTAAGAAAATTAGGGCAAAACCCAAAGAAAGATTTCACCGATTGTTTCATTCAGTTCATAGTTTATAAGTACAATGACAATAATTGGAGCAACTAAAGCAAACTTTTAATACCAAGACCAATGAAATAGAACAAACCTAGGAAGAAGTTCATAAAAGAGATCTATTAAATTAAAGTATACAATCAGGAAGAATCTCGGATGGAGGCCGGAGGTTTTATCCCTATCCACATGCCAAACAAGATAGAGAAACCTAAATTTTATCTCCTTGCACTTGCCATTTAGGCCCCAACGCATAAACCTTTACCGCAACTTACTGTGTAGATTCCCTTGGACTGCCGAGTTTTTTATACTATTTAAGTAACCAACATGTGCCATTACAAGTTGCAAACGACCAGATAACTACAACAAAGTGCTAAGGGATGCCGCCTTTGACCTAGTAAGCTGAAGAAATAAAAACCATAGAAGTGCTTAACACCTTTCAAGGTTTTCACAATCCAGAGGAATAATGAACTTTTTTTATGAACAGAACAACAGTGAAGTTTGCCATCACAAACAAACAAGAAAATATTCACTTATCCAATAAAATAGAATATCTGCAACTACAGAGCGACAACTTATTATGGTGACAAATTCTTCATAATAATCATAAAATAGGTTGATCAGACCTGTTGTTCCAGAAGCCATAGCTCAGTTGGAGATTCAACTCTTTGGTACGTGAAACAAAAAATGTGATATCTCTAAAGTGAAATGGAGGGATTTAGCACTATATTTATAGAAGATCAATAGAAATGAATATGTCAATTAACAGGCATTAGTGTCAGTTCTTCATCAAAGGATTAAAAAAATAATTTAATCCAAACAAAATTAAATAAACGCTAAGATATTTTAAGACAACTGATTTGCTATGACCAAAAGCTATCTCTATACACACAGAAATCTTTTTTTTATAGATGCATTTATACTATGATTATTGGAATGGAATGGTCATTCCACCTCCTAATCAAAGATTAGTTATTATCTTTTTCGTTGAAAAGGTTTTTCATAACTCAACATAGCCCTGAAACCTTCCTCCTCCACGACATACCATTAAGAAACATGTCTCTTTGATATATAATATGGTAACACTCACCTCATGAAGTTCAGAAAACAAAACTTATAGAAAAGATATATCAGAAAAGAGTATAGCGCATAAACAAACTTGTAGCTTATTAAAAAAGTCGACCATAAATGATACTGTAGAAAACATGAAACCATAGGAAACTTGGCACCCCCAAAGAAAACATATAATTGTGCAACATGTCAACAACAATAGTACTATAGCAGCATATCCTATATTCCTTTTTCAAAGAATCTAGGAGTTACGTGAGTGGTTCCTGTGACGTGACAAATTCAGTGTTGTTCACCATTATACGATATATCCATTGAAGAACAAGTCTTCCCATGCTTGATCTGGAAAAATAAAATACATGTAAAACTAGAAAACACTTAAGATTTTCATATATTATCTATCCAAGTTCGTTATGCCAAATTGTGTTAAATGATACTGCCTCCCACAAAAGCTAGCCTTTTTTAGAGTTACGGAAGTGTGCAGTTATGATATGAATATAAGAATCTTTATCAAATTAGGGCAATAATTAAATAATATAATTTAGCTAATTTTTAGGGAGTCACAGGAGGACGATTTTTTTTTAATATGAATTCCCAATTCTGCCCTACGTTTTCGTAAAAAACCTCTCTACCTCCCAGGTAGGGATAAGGTTTGCATACACTATATCCTCCCCAGACCCCACTTGTGAGATTACACTGAATAGTGGGTATATTGTTGTTGAGAAATCCAAAGGACCAGTGGTGCACTATTCAAAAGTCGGCAAGAATTGTGCCTGCCCCTCTACCTGAACCCACGACAACCCAATAGCCATAGACTATCGATTAGTAGTTTTGGTTTTAAAACTTCTCTCTCGAGCAATTTAAAAACGCAAAGATAAAATTGTATTTGCAACTACAACCCCATTAAATTCACACACAACTACTGGACGAAATCACATTTAAACAACAAATTAACTATCAATTAGCAATACCCAGCAGTAAATTAAACCCATATTCACATAATCACACCCTAAGAATTGGGGTTTTAGCTAGACATGGTAAAGAGATAGAAATTGATACCGAAACGTGTTTCCATCAAGTGAGTACGATTGATATTGTCTTTACACATGTCTAAGACGAAGAATCTTCAATACCCACTTCCAATTGCTTAGAGGTGGAAATCTTCAAATCTTCAAAGCTAAGGACAATTGTCTCCAAAAAAACTAAGTTCTAAAAACTAAGAATAATGTTTGATATTCTAAAAATTTGCTATAGATTGCATACTAAACTAAAAATTTCAAACAAGTATTTATAGTTGTCAAAAAGTGTGCTGCGAAGGACCACTTCAGCATAGTTAGTTGGGATCACTGATTCACTCGGCGATCTGCCCTTTGGTCTGGTTCATCGCCTTTCTCCATTGGCCTTCAGCAAATTCAGGTTCTATAACGTTGGGCAATGGAGTACTGTATTGCGGAATCGTTCGGCGACTACTCTTTTATCTCGCCGACTCAATTTTCTCTTTCAGAGCTTGGCACACTGGAACATTAGGCGAGACCATAGCCATTCGGCGACTCGCCTAATGGTTTAGGCGATCCTCAGGTTGTCTTTTCTTCGTCTTGTTCCTTTTTGCCCAATAGTGTCCATGCTTTGCCTCTAACTATAAATACATGAAACTCAAGGCTTTTCATTTGTTATTGAGAAAAAATATGCATTTGAGGACACAAAATCTATCAAAATAAATCCCTATAAGAGTCCAAATCGTGGACTCATCGATAGCACCAACTTAAACTTATGTTTGTCCTCAAGTAAAACTCAAGTTCCACAGTTCAAAAAGGATGTCTCAAACAGTGCTACACAAGACTCAATCATGAATGCACACAAAAAGACTCAACTTACTCGTGCAAGGATCAATTGTGCACTCAAAGATTCAAGTTGTGACTCACCATTACCAAAGAATATCAAGCTCACTATACTTGGTTCAAATGCAAGTTCAAGATGAACAAAGGTATTCAAATGCCCTCACATAGAGAATGATTCCATATTCACTCAATGGTTCAATCATTTAAAGTTTTGGAATCAAGATCAACACTCAAACTCAAAAACATAAACACAATGCATAATTTCACCCATAGGTTTGCCCTTATTTTCCAATGGACTTTTGCTTCAGCTCATTCAAGATCAAAAAGGTCTTTTCAAGGTTTGTAATGGGGCTGAGTGTAAAGGTATGGTCATTTAGGTTTATAGGCTGAAATCCTCATGAAATGTGATATGAACAACACCTTCTCTCCTTTCCTTCATCATTTTTCATTCAAGCTTAAAAGTCACATCGTATTCATATTCCATGGACCGTTGGAAACCCCATTTTCTTTGTATTTTCACAACTTTATTCGACAACTTTTTCTTTCTTTTACTTTTTCAATATTTTCTTCTCTTTTTTTTATATGGAGGGGTTCCATTTTTTTTTCTCAAAACATGAGAAAAAGGGACTTCTTTGCATTTTCTTGATTTCCCTTCTCTTTTCACAACACCCCCAACTTAGGCTTTTGACCTAAGTTGGCTATTCAAACAAACCACAGATCATGAGGATTATGGGTAATGGGTCAATAAAAGTTAGCAATGTTATCAAGTTTCTACCAAGAAAAGGTCAACACTCAAATGGTGCTTAAAAGTGGTTCACACACTCACAAGGTAAGCCACAAAAGAGGTATAATGTCAAATTAGTTCACACTCTTTAAAGTTGCCTAAGATCCTCTCAAGAAATTTCCATCACTTAGTCAACCGGACCAACGGGGTAAATCGTAGGTGTCATCACACATGGTTCACGGTAAGCTCTCACACAAGGCATTGACACAAATGTCAACTAAGACTTCACACTTTCGCTAGTGTGCAATGTTCATCACAAGAGACTCAATTCGATACTGGGCTAGTCAGAACGAGATGCAAAGAGTTTACATATTGTCATAGAAGTCTCGGTTCGTGATGTCTGGATCACTGACTGCATAATCGTCTCCCCAAGATCCGACAAGTCTCTATATATGCTCTCCTCCCGTATCGCTATCTACTCCTCATCGGTCTCCGCATATGACTCATCAACTGCTGCTTCATCACTGGGTACATCTCCGGCGGTAGTCAGAGGGATCTCTGAAGTCTCAGGAGCATCCAAATCATCTGCAACCTCCAGTAATGAAGTGAAGTTGGTAGACTTCAAATAGTCTACGTCCTTCCTCAATTTTGCTACCTTGGCTTATAAAGCCGGAATCTCGGAGGTCTCCCCCAGCCTGCTCTCACAAGCTTCAACTCTCGTAGTGAGAGTGTCAATAGAAGTCTGCAGGGGGTCAGTGTAGCTAGGATCGCAACCTCAATTATCAAGGGGACAGACCTCTCTAAGAGGGTCGCCCTCACATTAGCTGAATAGGCTAAATGCCGCATCCTCAGGATCATCGCCCGAGTAAAATTGGTCGGCTGGGAGGAAGAGGAGGTTCCTGGAGCCTGTGAAGAAGATGAAGGGATAGAGGTACCTGAAGACCCACAGGTTGGAGTAGGCAACGATGCCCCTATGCCTCTGTAGGTATCGAATCAACGTCCACCTTCGGGGATGTGTCCACTGGAGCTGTCCTCCTCCTATCAGCCTCCTCTCTAGTATACTCGACCTCAATGCGCCACATGTCAGTGGAGAAGGACGGAGTAGCATCAAAATATCTAGCAGTATCCCGGGGCACTTTAAAATGCTGGCACAACTCTTTGATTAGTACTGGGAAAGGCAAAAAAGTCTGCTTCTGCTTGGCTCTCATGGCCATCTCTTACTCTATGATAATGCCCAAATTGAGCCGCCTCTTTGATAAGATAGACCTCAAGCAGACTGCTTTTGCATGTCGGATGATAGATTTGTTCTATGAATGCATAAGTGAATTACTGATGAATCCGAACCAATAACGGGCAGCTATATTCAAATCCTTTTATCGATATTGACTCCCGCCTCAATCTACCTAAGAGTGGTATCAGAGATATGGGGGGTAAGCTAACCTTTTAGATCCTCCAAATTTTGCGTCGTAGGCAGACCTTCATATGAGAGTGCAGACCCTGGAGGCCTATCTAATACAACATTAATGTACTCCTCACTGCAACTCACTTTTACACCTCGAACAGTGACCGACTTAACCGGTGTGAACTCGTTGGCCTTCTTTTCACTCTTCGACACTAGTTCACCATATGCTGTGTAGAACTCACGGACCCATGAATGAATATACGAACCTCGGGGCCTAGTGAAAATCTGGAACTAGTGCCACTATAATAGTTTTGCTACACTGGAGTACTTGCCCTCCAGACCCTCTGTAGATAGTATCTTCTCCTCAAGGATGGTCTACAAACCATCTCCTTTCAACCTGTTGAGGAGTCTTGGTGGAGGAACAGCTGGTGGCGCAGGAGGTGCCAGAGTTGGCACTGATTGAGACTATTGTTAAGACTTCAATTGTAAAGGGCTGTGACCCTATCTTGTTAAGTTTTGTCTAAGATGGACATGTGAGACTTTAGTATTCCACTGCTTTATAAATGAGTTTTTGATAGTTTGATTTTAAAAATGTTTTTAATTCAGCACTATTTCTATATGTCGAATGTTATGAATGCTAACAGGCATGTATTAGACCCCTTCCAGGTTGAGTACGCCGTGTCGTATCCGGGGTCTAGACTCGGGTTGTGACACAAGGATAAGATACTCAACTTAGTAATAAGGTCCTCGACACAATGAAGCACATATCAACTGAAGATACTCAACTTAAAAGTACTCAATTCAAGATACTCAACTCAAGATACACAACTCGAAATACTCCACTAATGATACTCAAGGATAAAGCAATAGTAAAATATGCAATATATATGGAAAGCTGTAAAATTGTAGGTAGCAACTCAATGTATTGAAAAATATAATAATACTTCGTGTGTATATAAAAATACAATATAACTCTGTGGGAGTTTCTCTAACCGACAACCATAACTATGAGCTATGTGATGATACAACATCTCGCCCACGCTGCCAGAACTGTCCTATACTTTGCCAAGGTATAAGACCTCTCAATTAAGTGGATCCATTAGTCTGTGCTAAAAAGCACTAAGGAATCATCTAAAAAGTATGACCCTTTCTACCCACGTTGGCTACATGGTTTATGGGGGTTCTGAGTTGTATGAATTCTCCCCCATATCGGTGCTCAAGACTTCTCTCAAAATATACTCAACTCATATGTTTAAAAACATAACTCTTTCTATGATTTGAGATTATTACTCAAAATCATTCTCTAAAAAGAGATGTTCCTCAACCATTCAAAAATCTTTTGGAAATCTCTGTTTCCTCCTCTTTTAAATGTGAAAACACTTACTCCCATATATCATTTTAAGGAAAATGAACTCGAGTCTACTCTTTCTCAACTCAAGTGTTCAAGTCTTAAAACATGTTTAGAAAAAGTTGTAAAAGACTTCTCAAAATATGGTTCATGCCAAATGATGGAAGTGAATGACTCAATTCAAGGTTTTCAATAACAATACAAAGAACTCGATATTAGGAACTCAAGAACTCAAAACTCAAGAACTTCAATGATACTACTCATTTCAAGAATGCTCAACTAATAAGGTTCATGCGGAATTATGGGTATGAACAACTCAATTCAAGGACTCAATGATACTCCTCATCTAAAGATTTCTCGACTCATATCGTTTATGCGGAATTATGGGCATGAACTACTCAACTTACGGACTGCATGGGTAACATGTAATAGTTCCATGATTAGGAATATAATCTCAGAAGGATTAGGAACTCACTACTCAAGACATAGAACTTGAATATACTACTCCTCTCGAAGGAACTCAATTTATGAAGTTCATGTGGAATTTATGGGCATGAACGACTCGACTCGAGGGTCTACATAACAATATGTAACTCATGTATCTGATTCATCTCATTCTTGTACTTACTTCCTCAAAACTTAGCTCAAATCGATAGTTGATCTCATAGGATTCACAATTGAACTCAAAGACTTTGTTGAACTCTACTCTTAACTCTCTCTTGAGGAATGTGAATTATGAATTCAAGAGTTATAGTTCATGATATGAAGGATCTTGTAATGATAAAGTAGACTTATGAATACATTCTCTTCATTGTCATACTCACTTCCTCGAGTCTTGAAACAAGTTATTAGAAATTGTAGAAGACTTCTCAGAAAGACTCAGAAGGACTTTCTCAAAAATATTTGAAAGAACTCTCAAAACTTGACTCTTAACTCTACCTTTAATTTGATTTATGAATTCAAGGTTGTGATTTGTGATAGGAAAGATCTCGTGATGTTTAGGAGTGTTTTTAAATAGTTGAACATGAGAAACGATTGAAAAATAATGTCTGGGAGCAAGTCCGTGACGTAGAGATGAATTAAAATGTTTGTTCGATATAATTTTTGAAACAGTGGGGTCAGTGACCCCTCCACGACGCGGAGAGAACATTTTAACACTAAAGGAATAGGTCTGCGATGCGGACCTGGTACCTGTACCTTGTCCGACTTTTTCTTCCTCGTGTTCTAACCCCACTTTGACAAAATTCGATTCTTTTTCTCAATTTCTCTTTAGATTTAGATACCCAATACATGTACTCAAGATTCTAATCAAACAGAACTCTAAAATAGACTCGATTTCCTCAAGAACTCATTAATCTCATCTTAACTCAAGAATGTAAGCCAATTTCAAGAACGCAATTCAAGAACATCAAACCTTCATCTTTCTAGAACGAATTTAGTGCTTAAATTAACATGATTGGCCGGTGGGTGAATAAACCCAACACTATGGAAGCTTACATACCTCTTAGGGATCATACCCATAGTGAAAATCCGCGACAAAACTCAAGAACCTCGATGAACGCATTGATCCTCTCCTCTTATATCCTCTCTTTTCCTCTTCTTTCTCTTCTCTCAAAACCCTAACTTATTTTTATGAAGCGTAAACTGAATCCAATCATTTTTGTCCCCAACTCAATTATCAAAAATGACTTTAATTAATTGGCTAGTGAAAAGACCATAATACTCTTCTAAAATCCGGTTACACTACAACATTTTATGTCTTCAACCACCCTAGAAAAGTGTGGCCTAAACTATGAAAAAGTGGGCCTTTGATAAAAGTCCACACTTTTTTACTTTAAGTTATGCTTTTCCAGGGGTGCCGAAAGAAGCGTAATCTTAGAGTTGAGGCGACACTTTTCAAGTGTTGCCTTATCAGCTACGCCTAAATGCATAGCTTAAAAGGCAAAAAGGCCATGCTTTGCAGTACCTCATATAGGAACATTTATATCTCATACAACTACTATTTCAAGCGTGAACTTTGCTTCCTTATTGCCCATGATTTTAAAGTGTTGCCTTTTCTATCTTATGTATGACAACACTTTGAAGTGTAGTCCTTGCCCATGTGCATACCACAATTTACAGCCTTATGGCTACACTTTTAAGTGTGGTAATATTATTTTTTCTATAAAATATTTATATGCCACAATTTCTAATTAATAAACACCAATATTATTTTGCAATAAATAATCTCAAGCATCAAATTAACTAATAAGTAATTCAAATAAATAGATTTCCAATAAACTTAAAAAAATAGTATGTCTTGTGTACATACACATACTTATAAAACAATATTCTAAATATGTATACACAATAGTTCAAAAAGTACTCTTACAATAGTTCTATATATTCTAGCAATGAATATATTTCACAAAATCAAATATAATGTACTCAAACTTTTACAATAGTTCAAAAACTCTTCATCATCCACTTCAATGAGATCAAATTGATTTGTGGCGACCTTTTAAATTTGAGCACCTCCATTTCCCTACACATTTAAAATAAAATTAAAAATTAAAACAAACCATGTACGACAAATCAGAATGCAACAGTTATAGAAGAGGCAAGAAGTTCTGTTGCAGCAGTTATTGAATTAACTGGACAGAATTTTCTGAGTTCAAATAGTTATAGAAGAGCTCAACATATTGCAGATTATAGATTTGCAACAGATTGCAGATTTGCAGATTTATAGCAGATTGCAAATTTGCAGATTTATAGCAGATTGCGGTAGCTATATAAGAGTAATTGATAATAGCTATATTAGAACAGAGGCAGCAGGAGAAATATCCAAAGATACTCTAATGCAGACATGTAAATCAGGATAGCAGTCGCACCAAACAAAGCATGAAAAAAGAAGAAATTCAACTCCAGCAACACCAACACTCTACTGCAGAAAGGTAAGTCTCATAACTATTCTCTAAGTCAAGTTGGTAACACTAATTCTGAAACACATTTACAACCTGTTGTAACTGAACAAGTTAGCCAAAATGTTATTCCATTGACACGGGATCAGAAACAGGTTCAAAATGCTACTGCTAAAAAAATGATCCTAGTAACAAAGGAAAACATGTTTTTGTCTTAGTGTTTTCCTTGAAGCTAAATGTCATAGTGTTGTCCTTGTAGCTAAAAAAAATGACCATAGTAAAAATGATCAAAAGATTAGCCATCACCTGCTTCACCTAAATGTCTTAGTGTTGTCCTTGTAGGATTGTGTTTGATTGCCAATTTCATGTTTGTATATTGTTGTACAAGTTGTAGTAAATTAGTATGAGGTTGGGACTCCATGGGGTTGTGTTACTATTACTTGTTTTTTCTTCCTTCCTAGTTTAGTTGTGAGTTGAATCCTTATTTTTTTAATACTTGTTGTTGTGTTTAGAGTTTATCTATTGATTTTATAAGAATGTCATCTCCTTGAACTTGTATTGATATGTTTAGTCAGATTTCAAATTCTCTCTAACTAAACATTTTGGGGTTGTATGGTTACTGAAATGGATAAGAGAAATATACGAACCAGTTAAGAATATGTTACCATTTTGGAATTCATAATCCAACAATAAAAATCAGCATATTCACTTAAATGGAAAAAAATAACAACTACAAAAAAGCAAGGTTGAACGAAGCAGTGGTCGTAAAATTGACGAATAACACAGTATGCAAAAACTAACTAATACAACTAAATATGGGGAAGATGGGAAGAGAAGACTACCTCTGCCTTCCCACATATGTTTACCATGAGCTAATAACGTATAAGTGAGAAATCAACATCAATCCTAAAAGCTAAAGATCTCACACACACAACAATTGGTGTAGATACAGTAAAGGGTCGATCTAATGACTCTGCTACTATACATAACTTCCCTGCAATAAATCGGGTAACATAAGATAGAGTAGATCCAAGATCAATCAAAGCGTAAGAACAATGAAAGCAAATAATTAATGCACATGTCACAACATTTGGTGATGAATCTGAGACATGTCGGCCGGCTTGTGAAAATGTACGGTTCTGGCCACTACCAGAACTAGATGCTCCCTCTCTGCCTCTGCCTTTGCCTCTACCTATTGAAGTCTGGGTCCATACCCTCTAGACTGTGCTGATGAGGAGGAACCTACTACTGACCCGGTCGACTGACAAGTAGCACCCTGACCTATGGTCGGGCAGTTCCTCCACCCATGCCCCTGCTGTCCACAAGAAAAACAACCAGTGGAACCCTGCCTGCACCTCCCAAAATGCATCCTACCGCAAGTGGCGTAATGCGGCGCTGTTATCCTAGCCTGGCTTGAGCCTCTCTACTACTGAGAGCCTGATGCTCATGAACCCTCACCTGGGGCTGACTGTCCTTGATGATCAAATCTACAACCCTGGAACTGCTGTGGTGGAGGTGGCCTACTAGAATATCGAGGTCTGGGACTACCCTGAAAATCTCCATGTGAACCAATGGGCCTATCCCTCTTTTATCTCTCTCTATCGACCCTTTCAGCCATATACTATAGATGTCGGCGATCCTCTATGCCTTGTGCAAAGGCCTGAATTCGCGAGATATCCATATTATCATTTAGTGCGGCGGTAGAACAAGCATCGATATAGACCCATGATGCAAGTTTCATACTCTGTTGCGTTATTTGTACAGAAGAAACGAAGTCGAGTTGTTGCAGGTTGATGCTGCCCTGTGGGCGATATGAGAATTGCCCCAATCCTTGTGCCTTTTGTGTTGATTACTCTATCAAAGTACAATTGGCAGGCCTGATTTCCATCTGAATCTACTTCTTCAATTGTGTTAATCTTTTCATCTAGAAAATATGTATCCAATGGTTCGTAGTCGCAGTCGATTCGATTCTCTACCAAGTGGTCTGCCAAAGATTGGGCTTTCATTTTTGTTCGAGTGACATATATAATGTCAAATTCAGTGAGCATAATATGCCATTTCGCCAGTCTTCGAGTAGACATTGGCTTCTGAATGATGTACTTCAAAGGATCAATTCTAGATATGAGGTAAGTTGTGTAGGACAAAAGATAATTCCTTAACTAGTGAATTTATTGCTCAAGTATTACATAGCATGATCCTTCCTGCCTATGGAATCGTGTTGACCGAGAACACACCCAAAGGAATTATCTGTCACTGAAAGATACAGAAAGAGAGATTTATCAGGTTCAGGCGGGACCAATACGGGAGTGTTGGACAAATAATCCTTGATTTTTTCAAAAGCTTGCTGACAATCCTCCGTCCATCTGACAGCAACATCCTTTTTAAGACTCTTAAAATAGGCTCACAAGTGGTTGCGAGTTGAGCAATAAACTTGATGATGTAGTTCAATCTCCCAACTAGACTCATGACTTCGGTCTTATTTTTAGGGGTGGTAAATCTCAAATGGATTTTATTTTGGAAGGATCCAATTCGATTCCCCTTCTATTGACAATAAAACCCAGAAGTTTTCCCGACGAAACTTCAAATGCACATTTTGATGGATTAAGCTTGAGATCTTATCTTCGCACTCTTTCAAGGAATTTTCTCAGATCTTCCACATGGTCAGCTTGCGTTTTAGACTTGATGATTACGTCATCGACGTATATTTCAATTTATTTATGCATCATATCATGAAACATGCTGGTCATAGCGCTCATGTAAGTTGACCCAGCATTTTTAAGACCGAATGACTTGACTCTGTAGCAATAAGTCCCCCATGGAGTGGTGAAAGCAGTTTTCTCAACGTCCTCTTCATCAATCAAGATTTGATGATACCCTGCATAACAATCCACATAAGATTGAATTTCGTGTTTGGCACAATTATCAACTAGAATGTGGTTATTGGGCAAAGGAAAGTTGTCTTTTGGACTAGCTTTGTTAAAATCCCGATAATCAACACAAGCTATTATCTTTCCATCCTTTTTTGGAATAGGAACAATAGTTTCCAACCAAGTAGTGTAACGAATTGCTTAGATCACACTTGCATTTAGTTGTTTCATGACTTCTTCCTTGATTTTTTCACTAACGTTCAGTTTGAATTTTCTTCTTTTCTGTTGGACGGGTGGAAAATCAGGATGAGTGGGCAACTTATGAACCACTAAATCGACACTCAAACCTGGCATATCGTCATAGGACCAGGCAAACACATCTTTGTATTCAAACAAAAGATGTATTATGGTAACCCTAATTTCCTGCTTGACATGAAGGCTTATTTTTATTTCTTTAACTTCCTCAACACTTCCCAAATTGATCTCCTCGGTTTCACTAAGATTAGGCTTAGGTTTTTGCTCAAACTGTTCCAGTTCCTTATTAATTTCCCTAAAAGCCTCTCCTTCACCATATTGAACCTCTTGACTCGGTGATTCAAGAATAAACAATTCTTTGAGATCTGTGAGTGAATTCCATATGCATGTCATGTTATCAAAGCCGACATATACAGAACTGAAAAAATTGAGAATAAGAATTAGGGGAGGGGAAAAGACAAATATTTACTATGAAATTGGAATTTCATTTCCTTGAAATGGAAAAAAGGATAGAAGGGTTGACACCAATACAATACATTTTCAAATATTTGGATCACAACTTTGACAACAACAAAATACAAAAGAGTAGCAAAACAAACTACCAAGACTCCTTTCTTATGGGGAAATGAGTGGCTTCCCAATTGTTTAGCTCAACACCTGAGCCAACGAGCTGCACATCAGCATGACTTGTACCTTCAGCAACTTGGACCATGTTTACTTCATAAAACAACTGACTGAGATCCTTAATAACTTCTTCAATGTATTCATAAGTAAAAAAAGCTTCCATTTCTGGACCTTGAGGGTTGATAAAGAAATGAGAAATATGGGGAATCGGTTGTGGCAGCGCCCAATCAATCCTTTTGTAGTTCTTAGCCTTATCTCCATTTCTCTTGGTTTGTTTGTATCTGAGGCCAGAGGTGCCTTGGTTTCCTAAAAGAGTAATGGGATCCACGATTCCTTGCAAACATAGTCCCAAACCTTTACCAGGTTGATAACCATATTTGAGAATTGTCGTTGCTACCATTGAAGAAGAAGAAGAGAGACATGGTTGGATGATGGGGTCTCCTTCTTTAAAGCAATCGATTGATACAGCCTCAAAAGACTGGTAAACAACGGAATCACATCTTTCTTTTTCCTCAATGTATGGAATGTATGGATCTTTGTAAATAGGTAAATCATCTTCCCCATGCACAATGATTTTCGGATGGTCGTATTCAAACTTACCAAATTGATATAGAGTTGATGTGACTACCCGAGCCATGATAATCCATGGACTTCCCGATAGAAAATTATAAGATGTGTCCATGTCCATTACATGGAACACAATCATAAACTCTACCGGTCCAATTGTCATGTTTAACTTGATTTCACCAATGGTATCCCGCCTTGAGCCATCATAAGCTCGAACAAATACATTGCTGGGGCGAATGCTGTCAGGGTTAATTTTCAATCTTTGCAGCGTAGAGAGAGGACATATTTCTACCCCTGATCCCCCATCTATGTTGACCCTCTTTACATAGTACCCTTCACATTTCACTGTAAGAAGCAAAACTCTATTATGTCTAGCTCCCTCCGTGGGTAACTCATCATCAGTGAAAGTGATGGTGTTCGACTCAAAGATGCGCTTGGCCAGTTTCTCTAACTGATTTACCGTGGTCTCCTTCGATACACATGCTTCATTAAAAATCTTATTCAACACACGACGATGTTTTTCACAGTGCACGAGTAGAGACAGCACTGAAATCTGTGCATGGGTTTTCTTCAATTGTTCCACAATAGAGTAATCTAGAACCTTAATCTTTTTTAAAAACTCTTCTGCTTCTTCCTGTGTAACTCCTTTCTTAAGTGGTACTTGGATATTTTGAGCCATCTTTCTTTTTCCTAATTCTTCTAGAGAATAACATCTTCCGGAGCGTGTCAGCCCTCCTGCTTCCTCAACCTCTTTAACAATCTCCTTTCCTCAGTAAACCACATCGATTTTGTTATGGTTCCAAGGAACAACCTTTGAATCAGTCAGCGGAAACTGCTAGATGGGTTTAACAAATATAGGTTCTTTCAACTTTACCAAGCAACTTTGGTCCTGTTGTGTTAATGAAAAACATTTTGATACATACAACTTCTGCATACCCGGTCGACTTTCAATCCCCTTTAAAAACCCAGGGACACACAAAACATTTGTATCAAGATTGACACGTTCCACACTCAAAGATGCAACTAGTTCTGAACTCTTTAACGACATGTCTTCCTCTCCGATCTTCCTAAACATCTTTCCCATTTTGCCAAGAAGTTCGTACTCCTGATCATCGCAAATCATACCTAGTAAATTGTTTTGAGCTAGAAGCGGGTTAATAGTTACATTGTGAGTGTTTTGATCATCCGTCACAACGACCGCTCCATTCAAGGTCCAAAAATTATCAGTGTTGTGTCCTGAGGCCACTGAATGATACTCACATCTTTCATTGGCCTAGAAACTTGGAGCAGTTGGATTCAAACGTTGTGGTGGAATAGACTCAATCATTCATATCTTTCTTAAATTTTGAAACAAGTTGGAGTATGACTCTCCTAATGGAGTGAAATTCATTTTCTGTACCTACTCTTGAGCATAATTTTACGTAGGATGAGGGTTTTAAGGGACCTGATAGGGTGGTCATTGCGCGTGAAGGTTTCCTTGAGTTGGGGCCCGAAAATGTGGGCGATTGGGAGAATGAACAAATGACTGAACATTGAAGACCGTGTATGGAGATATTGGATATTGAAGAACATAAGAATAGTAATGCTGAGGATAGCTTGTTTGTCCCTGAACTTGTGGGTAAGGATAATTAGAATTCCTTTGAGCACCCTTTGACCCTAACACTAGCAAAGAAACATCCTCTTTCCTTTTACGATTTCCATAACTGTCTGAACCACCCTGAATGGCCTGTATGGTAGCTTTGATTGATGCCTGCCTCACGATCCTTCCTGTTTTGAGACCACTTTCGACAATTTCTCCAATTTTAATTATTGTGTGAAAGGGTCTTCCCATTGCGGCTATCAGGTGGTGGAAGTAATCAGGATCTTGAGCCTTTATGAAAATGTAAACCAATTCCTGTTCCTTTAATGGTGGTTTGACCCAGGCTGCTTGTTCCCTCCATTTGATAGTATATTCTCTAAAGCTTTCATTTGGCTTCTTTCTCATATTGGAGAGTGTACTGCGATCTGGCATAATGTCGATATTGTACTGAAATTCTCTTAAGCCATGAGCAGTTCCTCTCTACCCCCTACACCCCTAAGTTGATTGCAGTATCTCTTGAGGTGAGCTATGGGATCACCATGCCCGTCATACTTATCAAACTTAGGGGTTTTGAATCCAGGTGGTAGGTAGACATTTGGGAACATACACAAGTCTTTGAACACGACACTTTTGTGCCCTCCTAGCCCTTGCATACTTTTCATTTGTTGCTCGATGCTTTCCATTTTTTTCAACATTTTCTCTTGCTCCAACCTTGAGTGGGCCTTTCAACATCAATAGAGGAGCCGAATTGTACATATTTAGGGCCCCCGTATGCTATCCCAGGAGTATAGTACTGCTATGGATGGGTGGTGAACTGTCCCTCTTGAGCTGCTCTTTTCGTCACAGTTGGTTATGGGAGTGTATAGACCAAGGCAACTATCATGACTGTGGGATTATTCCTGAATGGCATGCCTTGAGGGCGTGTTGTTGATGGTATGGCCCCACAATTATCAAATGGAACATACCCTGGAGGGAAGAAAGGATCTGATATCAGGACCTGAGAAGATGAAGATCGGATACTAGAGATCTCAGGAAAACCAGGAACAGACGTTGGTGGTTCTTGACCATTTGCCCAGGTGATGAGTCCATAAATTGGACTCATTTAGGGCTATATTTTAGTACAAATTATGTCCTCAAATTCTTATTTTATCTCAATATCTGATGAAAACCCTTAAGTTTTAGGATTTTGAAATTTGAAGGAAAGCATGGACACTACGTGGCAAAGAGGAATGAAAAGGCTGAAAAGAACGAAGAAATGAAGACATAAGGATCACTGAGTCCACTTGGTGAGTCGTCGAAGGGTCTTACTTCACCTTTTGTTCCAGTGTGCTGAGCCCTAAAGGAAAGGAACAAGTCGGCGGAAAAAGGGAGCAGTCGGCGAATCGCCGAAGAGTTCCGCGAAGTAGTACCAAGTCGCCTAATGAACCAGAGCACCATGATACTGAAGGCTGGTGCAAGACGCCGATGAACTACACCAAAGGGCACATCGCCGAGTTGATCAGCGATTATGACTAACGACGTTGAATGATCCGCTACAACACAAATTTGTGAAAACTATAAATACTAGTTAGAGTTATAGTTATAAGAGTCAAGCAATTATTATAATTTTCATATAGAATAGTACTTTTTGATATTTTTGCTCTAAGTTTGAGAGGGTTTTAATAATGACTTGAAGATCCAAAGGGTTTCATCTTCAAGATTTGGATTTGAGTCTCTTTGATTCTTCAATTTTGGGCTGTATCAAGACTTAAATCTTCATACTCAGTTGAATGCGAGATCAATTTGGTATAAATTTCTATCTCTTATACATGTGTGGCTGAAAACCCCAATTCTTGGGGTGTGATTTAGCTAATATGGGTTAAGATAATTGTTGGGTCTTGCTTGTTGATAGTTTAATCGTAGTGTAATTGTGATTTCGTTTAGTAGTTGTGGATGAATTTAATGAATTTGTAGTTCCAAATACAAGTTTATTTATTTATTTTCGGCTTGCTCGAGATAGAGGTCGTAAAACTAAAACTACTAAATTGATGGCCGGTGGTAGTGGGTCGACATGAGGTTCAACTTGAGAGAGTGAATCTTAGTCTCATTCCCACACACTCAGCTCGTGAGAGTGAGTGGGTTAAGGCATAGGCTGGTCTTCATGCGGCAAGTGGGTGTCCGAGAGGACGCATTTGAAATGGGGTATAAGTTGCTCGAGAGAGAGCTTATCCCCCTTAAAGTTTAGCCTAGTCACAATTATTCTATGAATCTTCTATCGAAAGCATGTACCCAATAATCTAGCTTAACCCGTATTCCCGTCACATCCCAAGGATCCCCTCTCATTTCATAGAAATCATTGTTTTTTTTTCTATTTTCACTTACTTCTGACAAAAGCCCCCATTGTTAATTGACACTATTGTGTCCCCCTTTAATTTACAATATTTTTAATCGTTAATTTCTTTAGCTATGACTAGTTAGAACTAAATTTTATTTTTCTATTAATTCTCAAAACCACTCCTTTGGGAAAAATCCCAACCCTTGGTTGGGTTTCTAAAATATTGTATGATCGTAGACACTTGCATCGGAAGTTGTGTCTTGATTACACAAACATCAAAATGGCGCCGCTGCCGGGTAGTGGTGTTAACTGAGAATTATTAGTGGAGTAGAATTTTGCTTTTGTTAGTTGTAGTTTACTAACTTAATTTTTAGTTTTGTTTTCTTATTTGTGTGTTGAAACAGGAAGAATGAGTGTGAATGATGACAAAGATCCCAAATGGACCAAGTGGTATCTTCTCTCTACCCAAAGCCAAAAGATGGGTGGCCTCATGAAAATGAGGCAGCCCTCACTAATGGAACTTTAGTGAGGAGTTGCATCGTGCCACTTCGTTAAATAAGGCGCTTCTTGGGAGGCAACCCAATGTTTTACCGCTTTATTTTTTCTTTAAGAAGTAATGGTGTGTTGTTTGTGTAGGTCGAAGTATGGAAACTGAGTGAAAAGTGCAAATTGACGAGCCAAAGGTCCGGTCGGCACATCGCCGAAGAAGTCGGCGACCCCGACTTAGACCACCGTTGGGCTAAAGATGATTTCATAGTGGATTCTGTAAAACTCGGTGTGCCCAGGAAATTATTGGCTAATGGCCAACCTGGTCGGCGATTGCGATCTAGTTCGCCGTTTGGACCCCCCGTTTAATTTAAGATCCTGTAAAACTCAGCGAGGTCAGTATCCACTCGGTGAGTCATCGAATGGATCAGCGACCACGACTGTCGCTGAATGGGCAAGAACTGGACGGTTTCTTAAAAGGCCAAAGGTTTAAACTTTCAAACTCTACATTTTCCCTCACTTTAGACCTTCACAAACTCGCACCCATTTAGTATTTTCAATATTTCTTGTGTTTTTACTATATTTTAGTTGTTGATTAGTTCTCGGAGTTGGATTACATTGCCGCATAGCATTTCAAAAGTATTTTAACCAGCATCTAAGGTTGGTTTTCCGAACCCCAAATTTATATTTAGCAATTTTGTACTCATGCAATGATCTTGTCTTAGTGATGTGTGTTGGGCATCTCTGATCTTAATTGTTTTTGCTTATGCCTATGAAAATCTTGCCTGTAGTGTTTATATTGTTCAAATCCCGTATTTTTTGTGCCTTAAAATTGGTTAAATTTTTTGGGGTTGTTCTTGCATGTTGTTGATTTTAGCAGGAAGAATTCTAAGTATCCCGAAGATATGGTGAAGACCAATATTGTCATGCCACCTCGGAAAAGAGCATGGAATATCACAATAAATGAACGGGGCTCAAATCCTCCCAAGACGGGAAGACAAGAACCTCCACCTGGAAATAAAGGCAAGGGCAAGAGGCCCAGTTTTGACAAAAAGAGCACTATCACAGATCCTAATGTTCCTTCGTGGGCTCGAGGATTCTATGTAGCTGTTCAGACCTTTATGGCAGAAACACCCTTGGCATCTCCTAGTGGGTCTGGTACTGCTGTTTCGTCTGAGGCGACTCGGGGTATTGAGACCCAGGACCAGAGTGATGCACCAGGCACTGATGCCTAGACAGATGGAGCGACTGTGTAGACAGGACCCCATCTTTACCTCCCTCTCTGTCTTACTTTATTTCACTTTTGGATATTTTTGTTTGCATTTGAGGACAAATGTTTTATTTGTAGTGGGGTGAGGCTCACCTTTTTGTGATTTTGTGACCCTCTGGTTTTGTTTATATATTGGGTTGTGAGCTGAAATTGTGTTTTATACACTGCATCTCATGGATGTTTGAGCTTGTTGCCCCATGTTTTTAATTGTGAATAATTTTGATTCTTCCAAAAAAATTTGCCACCTCTTGTTAGTATTGAATGTGGTTGTTCCTTGGCAAATTTGAGTCTTGGTTTCAATCAATACCAATGACTTGAATAATCCTTGCAATCGAACGAACATGAATGCACGGCTATGATGAGGTCAAATGAAGTTGCATATATAATATGTGAACTCTTTGCATCTCGTTGTGACTAGCCTATTTTCGAATCAGGTCTCTTGCGATGACCGTTGCACACTAGCGAAAGTGTGGAGTCTTGTTTGACTGTAATGTCGATGCCTTGTGTGATGAGCTTACCTTGAACCATGCATGATGGATCCTAGAATTTACCTCGTTAGTCTGGTTGACTAAGTAAGGATTTCTCTTGGCATGATCTTAGGCAACTTCTAAGTGTGTGAGCCAATTTGACATATACATCTTTTGTGACGTACCTTGTGAGTGTGTGAATCATTTTTGAACATCACTTCAGCCTTACCTTTCTTTGGAAGAAACTTGATGAAAACAATGACCTCTCTTTATCCATCACCATAATCCTCATGAAGTTGTGGTTGGTTGAATAGCCAACTTAGGTTAAAAGCCTATGTTGGGTGTGTGGTGAAAAGATAAGGGCAAGTCAAGAAGTGCAAGGAAACTCTCCTTTAACCCATGATGTTAAGAAAATTCGAAACCCTCCATACTCAAAAAAAAAAAAAAGAAGAAAGATGAAGAAAATTAATGAAAAAGAAAGTTGTGGAATAACTTATCAAAGAAATGGGGTTCCAAACAATCAATGGGAAGCGAATAATAGGATGACTTATGATGCACTAATGAAAATAATGAAGGAAAAGGAAAGGAAGTGTTGAAAGCACCACATTTCATGAGGATAAAAGTCACTGAGCCTAAATGACCATACCTTTACACTCAGCCCCATTACAAGCCTTGTTAAGACCTTTGTAATCTTGAGAAAGTTGAAACAAATGTTGATTGGAAAATACGGGCAAACTAATGGGTGAAAGCATGCATTGCGTTTATCTTTGTGAGCGTTGTATCTAATTCCTGAACTTTAATTTGATTATACCTTCGCGTGTGAAAATGGAATCATTATTTGTATGAGGGCATTTGAAGGCTTTTGTTGAGCTTGAACTTGCATTTGAAGCAAGTATTGCGAGTTTGACAATCTTTGGTAATGGCGTGTCACAACTTGAATCTTGGAGTACACAATTGATCCCTGCATAAGTAAATTGAGTCTTGTTGTGTACATTCATAATTGAATCTTGTGTAGCACTGTTTGAGACATCCTTATTGAACTACTAAACTTGAGTTTTACTTGAGGACAAGCAAAAGTTTAAGTTGGGGTTTTGATGAGTCCACAAATTGGACTCATTTAGGGCTATATTTTAATAGAAATTGTGTCCTCAAATGCTTATTTTATCTCAATATCTGATGAAAACCCTTAAGTTTCAGGTATTTGAAGTTTGAAGGAAAGCATGGACACTACGTCGCAAAAAGGAAAGAAAGGGCTGAAAAGAACGAAGAATTGAAGGCCTGAGGATCGCCGAGTCCACTTGGCGAGTCGCTGAATGGTCTTACTTCGCCTTTTGGTCCAGTGTGCTGAGCCCTGAAGGAAAGGATCAAGTCGGCGGAAAAATGGAGCAGTCGACACATCGCCAAAAAGTTTCGCGAAGCACTACCAAGTCTCCCAATGACCCAGAGCATGACGATGCTGGAGGCTGGTGCGAGACAGCGATCAATTACACCAAAGGACGAATCGCCGAGTTGATTGACGATTCCGACTAACGATGTCGAATGATCCGTTGCAGCACAAATCTGTGAAAACTATAAATACTAGTAAGAGTTGTAGTTTTAAGAATAGAACAATTATTATAATTTTCATATAGAATAGAACTTTTTGATATTTTTTCTCTAAGTTTGAGAGGGTTTTGAAAACTTGAAGATCCAAAGGGTTTAATCTTCAAGATTTGGATTTGGGTCTCTTGGATTCTTCAATTTTGACCTGTATCAAGACTTAAATCTTCATACCCAGTTGAATGCGAGCTCAATTTGGTATAAATTTCTATCTCTTATACAAGTGTGGCTAAAAACCCCAATTCTTGGGGTGTGATTTAGCGAATATGGGTTAAGATAAATATTGGGTCTTGCATGCTAATAGTTTAATCGTAGTTTAATTGTAATTTCGTTTAGTAGTTGTGGATGAATTTAATGAATTTATAGCTGCAAATACAGGTTTATTGATGTGTTTTCGGCTTTCTCGATAGAGAGGTCATAAAACTAAAACTACTAAATTGATGGCTGGTGGGAGTGGGTCGACATGAGGTTCAGCTCGAGAGAGTGAATCCTAGTCTCATTCCCACACACTCAGCTCCAGAGAGTAAGTGGGTTAAGGCGTAGGCTGGTCTTCATGCAGTAAGTGGGTATCCAAGAGGAATGCATTCGAAACAGGGTAAGTTGCTCGAGAGAGAGATTATCCCCCTTAAAGATTAGCCTAGTCACAATTATTCTATGAATCTTCTATCGAAAGCATGTACCCAATAATCTAGCGTAACCCGTATTTCCGTCACATCCCAAAGATCCCCTCTCATTTTTTAGAAATCCTTGTTTATTTTTCTGTTTTTACTTACTTGTGACAAAACCCCCCACTATTAATTGACACTCTTGTGTCCCCCTTTAATTTACAATATTTTTAATCGTTAATGTCTTTAGCTACGACTAGTTAGAACTAAATTTTATTTTTCTATTAATTCTCAAAACCAGTCACTTGGGAAGGATCCCAACCACCCTTGGTTGGGTTACTAAACTATTGTACGATCGTAGACACTTTCATCGGAAGTTGTGTCTTGATTACGCAAACATCACCAGGCTTGCCACAATTGTGCCATAACATGTCTTAATGTCCGATTTTCTTCAACAATGGCTGACTCTCTTGTCGTTGAATCAACTAGAGTATCCACCGGGTTCACCATAGTTTCAGTATTGGTTGTCATTGACGCTCTACCTTAGACCTGGTAAAGTACGGGTGTTCTTCCAGTTTACCACAAACCAACCAACGAAAGCTTACTAAACTAAAGAGAAATGAACGAACTTGTTAGGGGTTAGACAATTTTACACATCACACATTTGTTAATCACCTAATAACATGAGTTCAGAAGGCCATTGTCTCATCCCAACTTAGCTTAGTTCATTGTCTTCCCCTTTTTTTTCGTTTCCTTTTTTTAAGAAAGTTTTGATCGAACCCTTTAGGTGTTGCCTACGTATCAGGTTACCACATAAATCAGATCATTACGTAGTTCAGAAATTTAGGCGACTCAACAACATTAATTCAGAAAAGCAAAAGAAAACCCTTTCATTCATTTCCAAATATTTTAAATAAGACGACAAAACCAAGGGGTTTAAACACAACTATGATCAACATGATCTCTTTGAACACCAAACATTAAACTAAAACACTAAGTCTTAAATAAAACAGGATGAAACAAACAAACAAAAAAAGTTGAACTCCTCTTCAATCTTCATCATCTTCATGGGGATTTCATTGTCCTCCAAAGGTCTGATATAGATTCAATAACACCTTTGGCAGATGGGGAACAATGGCTCGTGCTTGCTCAGCCACTTCTGGGTCATTCATATAACGATGATATTTAATAACATATGAGTTTTTTTTCGTCAGCTGATGAACTTGACGCCTAGCCCTTCCCATATTTTATGGCAGTTATTCAACCAAACCTGATGATCACCAAGATTGTTCCTTAAGAGGGCCTCTCGCTCCTCTGATATTTCAAGTTGATGGGGAAGTGTTGCTCTCTCAATGATTATTTGTCTTTGCCCCACTTTGATATCGGCATAATGACTATTTTTCTTTTTATGTTCTTCTAACTGTGCTTTAAGTTGATCATGTAAATGCATCCAACATGACCTTTCTTTCTCAAATTTCTCCTTTTTCCCCTTAAGTTCTCCCTTTTAGTAGTGCACGACCTCTTCAGATGCCACTAAGTCCCTCTTCAATCGAGAAATCTCAAAGCTCAGCTCCTTTTTTATCTGTCGAGCCAAGTGAATTCTATTATCCAGCTCTTCCTCTAAATGAACTAATTTCCCCTTTGTATTCTTCAATTCCCCATCCACATCTTATAAGTCCAACTGGTGATTTCTTCCGCTTTGGACTTGAACTTTTTGTCGGGCAATGGTGGCTTTGGCCTTCTCCAACTCTTTTTCCAACTGTCTTATGGTGTGCTGGTCTTTTCTTACTATGTTGGATCCTTCAGGAGTGTCACCAAATTCCAAATGTTACTAGATCACGAAACCACGATTGGTACCCATGCATCACTTTTCCTTTATCTTTCTCCATAACCATTTCAGTTAGCTCAGAAATTATACTCCCGAACAAGATCTTCAGAATATCTTTGCAATTAAAGGCAAAACCTGGTGGGGTCTCAAATACAAATCTACCCATATCATCATTTGGTGGAACTTCTTGAACTCTAGCCAGCTGACGCATAACCCGAAGTGGGGCATTGGGTTGAACACCTCTAAGCCCAATCAACAGAAAAAATGAGATAATAGTAGACATGCAAATGACATCCTTAGCTGGGAACCAGTAATAATTCCACACTCTTTCATCAAACGTGACCACCGGGAGTTTCTCTTCACACGCTAAAATCCTTTGGGAAAATTGATTTTTGCTTCCCTTTCCTTGTGGGATGAAACATAATTACACCAGTCTGGAGTGAACTTTGCCGCACGATCATGATGATAAAGATGTTCCAAAAACCATATTTGTAGCAAAATATTGCAGCCTTCAAAGTACATTTCCCCATTTATGCATTTAGTCAATGCACATAACATATTTGTCAGGATCATAGGAATAATAGTAGGACTTTCCATTGTGGTCAACATTTTCACCACCTCAGCCAAACGAATGTCAATATGCTTGTCCCGTTTGGGATAACCAATGAGCCCCAAAAATGCGACCATGAAGGAAAAACTTCCATTCGCCTTCCAAGTCTATACACCTCCTTGATTGCTAAGTTGGTTCTGGTAGTTTTTAAATCCATCATTTTGTCTGTACCTCTCATATAGAAATTCCAGTGGGACCCACCCATTTATCAAACTCTCCTTATCTATTTGGTTGATCTTGAAAAGGTCCAAGAACTTTTTGGCATCAACTCTCTTTGGAATTATAGGATTTTTATCGCGGAGATCAGCACCCCGAACACTAGGCCCTTTACCCATTACGCTGGCGATTTCTTCCAGAGTTGGTGTCATTTCAAAGTCAAAAAATTGAAACACGTTATTTTTTGGATCCCTGAAAGAAATCAATGTCTCGATCATATCCCTTCTTGGGTCAATCTCCATTAGATGCACTAAATATCTCAAATGTTTTTTTACTCTCCGTTACTCATCACTCCTCGTGTATGTCCACCATCGCCATAGATCCTAGGGTATTGTGTCAACGATCATGAATTCTCGTATCCCTTCACTTCTAGGCCTTTTGGAACCCTGTGGTTTGGTCGAAGGTCCTATTTGTACCTTTGAATAGAATCTAATTAAAGTTTTATGACAAACTCTAATCGAGGGAGGAAAGAAAAGCAAATTTTTTATTTATTTATTTTAAAAAAAAGACTAAATACCCTTTTTTACAAACATCGAACCCGAGAAGGGATGCGTACGTATCTCATTTTAGTGAGAATCAGGTGTGCGTAGTTCATATAAAATGACTCACACTTGAAAGATTACTCCTTTTATTTCAACCTCTATTTCTTTTCTTTTTTTAAAAAATAAAATAAAACTAACAAAGCTATTTTAAAGTTAGTCAACAATGGAAAGGCCTTCTGAACAAATTACTTTCACGTAGCATATAAAATGAACATGTTGGTCTAGAGTGGGTACCTATCTTACATTTGCTAGGTCAAACGCTAATGATACAAATAAACGTAGCCTACCAGGGATAGTGTTGCTAGGTTTTACACTTTATATGGAAGGTGTCTAGACTGGCTTTACTCGAGTGGACAACATGAGCCGGGGAGGGTCAGCGTACCAGTAGCAGAGCTATTCCGGCTTAACTGGTGGTCCAACCCCGCCTATAATGTGTGACAAATCTTGAAGCAGGAGGGTAACCGCACACTGGCTTATCCTAGACAGAAGTCTTGTGGAGCATATCCGCACACACATTATATAAAAAAAATTCCAGAGACTCAGAAGGTGTGCGAGAGAAGATAATTTATATACAACCACACAATAATAAAACAATGAATCATTGAAATAGCACAATTAGCCAACAAACACAAAATTTATCCAAATAATCAAAATAGCCAGATATAGTGAATGTACAAAGCTCGAAATTTAAAGAAAATCCCTAGCAGATTCACCAGATCTTCCACACCTCTTCATTTTTTACAAGTGTTAAGGATGTGACGTGTTTTGTTTTAAAAATAAAGTAAAAGAAAAAAATTTAAGAGTCGCCACTTGGAATTGAGTTTTTTAGGAGTTCGAAGTCACTTGGTAATTCATAATTTTAAAATAAAAAAAACTCTTTATTTTTAGTCTACGAAAACAACAATTGGGTAAGGAAGTCTATTGACCGGAGGGAAGGTTTGAGGCACCCTCGAGTCCCACTGTTCTAGCACAGTCGCTTTATTAACTAACGTTTGGTTAAAAATAACTTTTTTTGGATAAAAATAAATAAATTTGTGTTAGTTACTAATTTCTTTTTTTTAAAAATGATTGGCCTAGGAGCATAACCGCACACAAGACCTCTTTCTTAGGAAAATACACATCAAGGATCATAACCGAATACATGGTGGTATTTGATATATTTTTTTTTTTTTAAAAAAGACTAATAATTAATGACTCAAAATTTATTTAATAATGATAAAAATAAATGAATAAATGAACTTGTGGCAACATATAGACATGAAAATGCTTTTTTTTTAGTTTTTTTTTTTTTTTTGCAAAATACTAATTAATGTTTTTTTAAAACAAGAAACATATATATATATATACACACACAAATGTAAGTATCACTACTTGACAATACCAACAAAAGAAAAAAAAGTTTTTTTTTAAAATGAGAAAAGACATAAAGTCACTTTTGAATTTGTCCCGGATTTTCAAAAAGACAACTTAACTTTGCAACCGTTCTATTACACCACTAAACAATGTTGAACCTATATTATGATATCATTTTTCGATCAACCCTAGATTGTATGAAGTAAGTGTGTTCACACACCAATCATTACATGACATGTGTTAATTTAATTTAAAAAGTATTTTTTTTTCATTGTAAGTTTTTTCTTTATCTTTTTTTTTCTTTATTT